>PISX010004775.1:80635-116645 GCA_004024625.1 Mellivora capensis | reverse complement strand
AAAAAGAAGAAAAGAAACAAGATGGGATTGGGAGGGAGACAAACCATAAGTGACTCTTAATCTCACAAAACAAACTGAGGGTTGCTGGGGGGAGGGGGTCGGGAAAGGGGGGTGGGGTAATGGACATTGGGGAGGGTATGTGCTATGGTTAGTGCTGTGAAGTGTGTAAACCTGGCGATTCACAGACATGTACCCCTCAGGATAAAAAATTGTTTATAAAAAAATAAAAATTAAAAAAAAGATTTTATTTATTTATTTGACACAGAGAAAGAGAGATCACAAGTAGGCAGAGAGGCAGGCAGAGAGAGAGGGGGAAGCAGGCTCACTGCTGAACAGAGAGCCCAATGAGGGGCTCGATCCCAGGACCCTGAGATCATGACCTGAGCCGAAGGCAGAGGCTTAACCCACTGAGCCACCCAGGTACCCCACCAAAGTAACTTCTAAATAATCATTTCAGGGTAAAAAGTCTTAATGCATTTTTAAAGTCCTTTCCTTTACCTTCTCCTTTGTTGTGAACTTTCCTTTTCTTTTGTTAAGATTCCCATAGAGAAAGTTCACAAAGAAATACTCCAATCTATAAATGTGAACTTTTCTCCATAGTAAATTGCCAAGGAAAGAGCCCTCGAGGCCACAGGAGTAGGCAGCCAGGGTACAGTTTGGGAAATGGTCAGGGGTTAATAAAAATGACACAACATACATCCCGACTTCTCACCTTCTTTCCAGACTTGTTTCTTGGTTGTCTACAGGCCTTCAGCTAAACTTCCTTGCACCACCTTCATTCAACTTTGCATTTCCAGAATTAGCTCATCCCTTCTTTATCCTCTCTTGCCTACTCTTGGCCTCAGCCAAAAGGCTTCCCTTCAGAAATAACACGTTAATTGCACCACCAATAGCCCAGCTCACCAGGCTAGAAACCCCGCAATGGCTTCTCATTCTTTCCTCTCCTTCCCGGCTTCTCTAATCAACCATTCAGTCCCAATGAGCCTTTCTCCACAAGGTCCACTTTTCCTTCCCATTTCCTCAGCCACCACTTCAGTCTCTGACTCTTGTCGCCTCATGCCAGGATTCCCATCCTGGCCTTCAGTCAGTTTCCCCTGCTGCAATTCATGCTACACACAGCTGCCAGAAGCGTCATCAGCCTTTGTTTTCATCCTGAATATTTTGTTTGCATGAGCTTTTGCCAGTTTCTCAATATCTGTCAAATAAAATCCAAGTTCTCCTTGACACCTGTCTTCTAACGACTGGAAGTACTCCTCATCTTAGCATCCTCGGCTCTCCTGGTTTCTGGATGGGACAACTTATTTTTGTCCAGATAATTTGCTTGCCGTGTTGCCCACACAACATTGTGTCTACATGCGTATCTTTGCATGCATAGCTCATTGCCTCTGTATGGAAGGCTAGGATCCCTCCTGTTTTCTCACCCCGTGAATCTGATTTCTTCTTCTCCCTCCAAATCCAGTCAGTATCCACCTATATACAATTCTCAATCTCCTTGGCATCTGTATGCATTTCCATAATTAATTTCCATGTCTTTATGTTACTCTATACCAATGTCTTCAGTTTTGCATGTATAGCATTTTCTTAAAGATACTCCATAAGTTCCCCAGGGAAGGAATTTTACCAGCCTGTCAACCATGGAGGATTAAATGAGATACATATGCAGAAGTACTTTGTAAACTACCAAGTTTTATCAAATATAGTGTTAGGAGAGCTCTGCTATGGCTGAAAAAGCCAGAGATTCCAACTTGGAAGTTTGACTTAGAAGAGTTGAGTGCACTTACTAGCTCTAGCTTTCGCCAGTCATGTTGTTTTAAGCAAAATGTAATCTCTTCTGAGTTCTGGTAACCTCGCCAGTAAAAATGGCCATAGGATGCCTTATGGGGTAGAGGTAGTTGTAAAGATCAAATAAATTGGCATCAATAAAAAATGTTTTGCAAACTTTAAAGCCCCACATGAATGTGGATTTTTCAGTAATGACAAGTTAACACTAATAAATGTTGACATAATGACCAATACATGTTGATGTAGTGACTCAAAAAGATTGTCAGATGGGGAACACGTACCACTTTGGCACAAGCAGTAACACTTCATAGATGACATGTCATAGCAGATGCAAGTGGCTTTAGTAATTAAAACACAGTAAACATCTCTGACTTACAGAAGAAGTAAGTAGGACTGCAGATAGGTATTAATGGAATCAAAAGCATATGAAAACATATTTGTTTGAGAGTAATTTACTATGTTTATTCAATTACATGGAACTATTTGGAAGACATGGCACTTGTCCAAATGCTCTCAAGTTCTGGATACTATGTTTGAAGTGTATTTTGTACCTGCTTACTCAACATATTTTGTTTTAGCAGGTATTTATTGTATACCAACTGTGTGCCACATACTGTTTTAGGTCCTGGAGATATATCTGTGAAGAGAGTTCAAGTTCCTGTTCTCAGGGATCTTACCTTCCAATGGTAGAGAGATAAAATGCAAATCAATAAAATAATTATAGATTATAGTAAGGGCCATGATGAAAGTAATGTGGGGGAGGGAGTGAAAAAGTGCTATAGATAGCTCACTGGGAAAAGACACCAAGAAAACAACGACATTTAAGCTGAGGTTGGAGAATGAAATAGAGAGCCACAGAAAGAGCCCAGAAAAGAGCATGTTAGACTGAGAGAAGAGTGAGAGCAAAGGCCCTGAGGCAGGAAAGGACTGGCCCTGTTAAGAGGCCAGTGATTAAGAAGTCTGGCATCAGATCACACAGAGCCTGGCAGGCGTTGGTGTGGAGTTTGGATTTTATTCTATATGCAATGGAAAGTCACTAAAGAAGCTTATGTATGATTAACATTGTAATCATACTATCTAAAAAAAAGTCATAGTCCGTGTTTTTCATAATATAACATCTTGGGTCCCTTCATAAAATTTAGCATGATTTGGCTCAAAGTATAGGTTTAAAAAGAAAAGGACTAGGCATTTTAAAATTTGGGACTCCTCTATATGGTTGGGGCGCACTGACTAGGGGCTGCCATAGGTTCTACCTGCTGTTATCGTCATCTGTCTTGTGAAATTAAGATTCTTCACATTCCAAATGCAAGTTGTCTGATCGTTTGTCAAGATAGCAGACAGGCCACCTTCTGGGATTCTCTAAAATAGATTGTTAAGACCATGTCATAAGGATAAAGGAGGCTGTTGATATACTGATACAGAGTGACCCCTAAAATATGTTAAGAGGAAAAAGCCTTGTATGCAACAAAAGCGTGCTATCATTATTCATGTATGTATAAGGTATCTCTGAGATACACAGGAAACTGACATTAGTCTTACCAATGGGGAAGAGACCCCAGTAGCTGGAGGATAGAATGGGAGAGAATTCTTGCTGTATACCTTTTTATATTTTTTAATGTTTTAACCAACATTTATGAGTGCATCATTACTTATTCAAAAAAATTAAAATCTTTTTCACCATGTAGATGCTTATCTTAAAGAAAATGGACAGTATTCCAGAACTGGTGAGAAAGAATTTGCCTTGTTGGGTATACATAAAGTTATTCTATATAACTACAAGGAGTTTTAAAATCTAGACCTAAAATCTAGTCATCACAAGCCACAGGTCTATTTAATTTTAAACTTAAATTAATTTAAACAAAATCACATTTCAAAGGCAATACCTTGGTCACACTAGCCACATTTCTTTTTTTTTTTTTAAAGATTTTATTTATTTATTTGACAGACAGAGATCACAAGTAGGCAGAGAGGCAGGCAGAGAGAGAGGGAGGAAGCAGGCTCCCTGCTGAGCAGAGAGCCCGATGTGGGGCTCGATTCCAGGACCCCGGGATCATGACCTGAGCTGAAGGCAGAGGCTTAACCCACTGAGCCACCCAGGCACCCCCTAGCCACATTTCAAATGCTCAGTAGCCATTAGTTGTGTGGAACTAATGGCCATATGGACAGCACAGACATAGAACATTTCTACATCATGGAAAGTTCTATCAGATGGGCTGCTGTAATCTTATGCAAGAGGCCACCAGGGTTATGAACTAGCTCTTCAAACTTAGCTGATCAAGACAAAGAGACTCAGGAGTACAATAACACCAATATACTCCAATGCTAATTTTTCCCAAGATGACTCAGTAGAACAGCACTTAGAGTTGTAATCAAAACTCCCTGCATTAGGTTTCTAAGGCAGACTGGTATATAATTTTGTCATTACAAAAAAATCAGTCTGCTCTAGGATAGCACTGGCAGTTCCTGTGTAAGAGTTGACAATTATTTTTCTAAATGTAAACTGAGATTAAATAAAACTAACATAGTTGATATTTACTGAATTTGATATTCCGCATTGATTCAGTGAATGAGTCAATAGCACTAGCACGATAAGAGTGAGTAATGAGATTCAATTATTTTTCAACTTCTTTAGTACAATTTACCAACTTTTGTCATCTTTGCTATCATTATGAACTCAGCTTTTCACAAATAAACACATTTTAACTAACCCTAGTCATCAGTTTCCTTTTGATATTCAAATTGACAGAATTTAGCCAATGAGTGCCCCATGTTCTTCCTTGCAACACCTTGTTTTTTATTTTTTTAAACATTTTATTTATTTATTTATTTATTTATTTATTTGACAGACAGAGATCACAAGTAGGCAGAGAGGCAGGCAGAGCCTCCAAGACTTACCTGTATCTTCCCAGACCCAGACATGAATCAGCCATTTTTCCAAATCATATTATATTTCCTTTGAGTGAAAAATAGTATTAAGCCCAAGAATGTAGGCCTTAGGAGTGTTTATCATCAGGCTGAGTGGTGGAGTAACATTATTCCTTGGCCACTTCATTGAACACAGCTAGAAAAGACATATTTACATATTTATTATATGGTATTAGTTTATATTGATATTTCCAACTTCATTCTCACATTACAATATGCCTATTTCAATTTCTTAAAATCCTTCATCCAAATTATATCCCTTTTTTACAATTCAATGAAACATTCAATTATCGCTCTAAATAAAGATGTTGGATTCTTGACAAAGTTAGCATAATCACTCATTTCTCTTATCTGATGTTAAAAGGATCCAATAGTAATGTGAATATTATTATTAACAGTGAAACTACTACGTAACTTTCAATTTTTTTCTTGCTTTTCTCTTAGAATGCCTCTCACAAAAGCTATCCAGACCAATTATTTTGCCACTCAATAGAACTTCATTTTGCTTGCTTGGGTAATACTTACGAGTGTACAGTTTGGTCCTCATGTCTTTGCCCATGAACAGGCAGGCAACTCACCCTTCTGAGTTCTCAGAGATAGTGGTTTCCAGCTTCTTACTTTTTCCTCTTGGGAAGCTAGGATTTTTGTTTTGAAATGCAAGTTGCTTAGCTTAGCAATAGTTAAATGCAGATAGGCTCTCTTCATGTTATCTTTTTAAAATAGGTTTTTGTATGGAAAGAAATGGACAGTGTTCCAAAATTATTAGTGAAAAGGAAATGGTATCATCTGGCAAACCTAAAATAATTCTAACCGATTAAAATCCAGACTTACAACTATAGGGTTTCCATGTCAGAGACACACTGGACAGCTACCCACACTCAATATTCTGTAACTATGATCATTCAGAGTATACTTATAAAGACATAAGCAGTTATCCATCAGTTAGCCAAAGTATATTTTCTTGCTGAACCTACAAATGAGTCCAAAAGATTTCTAGAGGGAAGTTGTTTATACTTTGTTTGGTATCCTTGAAGAATAAGCAAAATAAACCAGTGAATCATTGTTACAGGAGCTGCCTAATGAGGAACAATACAAACCTGGAATGGAATTTATTTAATCTGACAGGTGACTTATGACTCAGAGGAGAGCTGCCACAGTGCTCTATCAGGGCCTAACCCAGAAGAAGTGGCACCATCACGAGTACGTTGCTCATAGGCCTGGACATAGGGTTTAGCTGCGGGCTCCGAGTCTCCCTTTGCCCTCCCTTTGACCTATGTGTTGAGTATATGGGCTTGCTAAATGGTGGCTGTTATTAAATTAGGGAAACTCAGCCTGATTCCTCTTCTCACCTCTAGTCCCAAGCACCCAAAGCTGAGTTTAATGCACTTGCCTTGCATACCCAGAGTACCTTGTGCTCACCCTACCAGGATACCATGAATTGTGTTGCATTGTCATGGTTGGTCATCATGTCTGTCACCCCATTAGACTATCTACATCCTTTATGTAATATTTTACAATTATAGAAGTCTCCAGAAAGTATAAGTCTTCAGTTGGGGGTTGCTATAGTCTCTCACTATTCATATCAAGCCAGGGCTCTTAATAGTAGTAAACTTAACACACTCATGAAACCAGCCAACTCTAATTTATCTAATATAATGAGATATAAATTATTCTAGGTATATCCTAGATAACAGTACCCTGAAATTATTTACAAATCTCTAGGAAAGTTCAAATGGTCAAGGTTTCCAGAGAACCTTGCAATCCATTCACTGAGATTAAAAGTACATCCGTACACAGTGGTGAAGTCAGTGGTGTTAACATTGTTGCATATTCTTTAAGGTAGAGATTTCTCTTGCCCAGTTCTATACCTGCAGCATTTCAAGGTTCTTAACATATCACTCAGTAAATATATACTGAATGAGTAAAGTACATACATGGAAATATATACATACCTTTGTTATCACCAACCCAAATACCTCTCCTTTAGTCACCTACCAGAGAACTTCAGTTTGGCAGTGACTTCAGATCTACCTATTTTTAAAAGCCCACTGATATTTGAGCTATGTTGGCTAAAAGCTACCCAATGACCCTCAAGAAGTTTGGCAAGTTTAATGCCAAATTTAGCTCTCAACAGACATAATCTTGTCAGATGGTAATTAGTCATTGTGAAGAGTTGACAAAAGAAAAACATCCACATAAAAATTGTTCCTGCAGTTTTTGTAAAATCAATAAGATAGTCGCCTGATTTTCTAGAAAGTAAGCTCCAGGAATGCAGAGAGTTTACTGTTTGTTTGTTTTTTTTATCTTTTTTTTTTTAAGATTCCATCCATTTGATAGAGAGAGATCACAAGTAGGCAGAGAGGCAGGCAGAGAGAGAGAGAGAGGAGGAGGAAGCAGGCTCCTCGCCCAGCAGAGAGCCCGATATGGGGCTCGATCCCAGGATCCCGAGATCACGACCCAAGCCGAAGGCAGAGGCTCAACCCACTGAGCCACCCAGGTGCCCCGAGAGTTTACTGGTTTTAATGACCTTAAACAACACATGCTATAGGCCTAAATGAATACTTGACTTGTAGTGAATGAATGAATGAATGAATGAATGAATGAATTCTACAATCTGATTTCTTTTATATAAAGAGTTATACAATACATTCTTTCTAAGACTGACTACAGGAATGAAGTTTGTCTTCCTGAATAAACTGATGTGCTTCTTTTCATTAGACGGTAAGAGCATGTTTTCTTCAACCTCACTTCCAGGAAGATTAAAGTAGGACCCTTCCAAGAATATCCTTGGTCCGTCCTCTTTCAAATTTAACATCTTTACTCCCCCACCCAAATTGCCTTCTGATAAACCACAAGGCCACAAGACTGGATCCTGTGCTCCCTTTTCATCTAAGCCCCAGTCTCTTTTTCCTCGTACTTGCTCCCCTCTTTCATGCTCTCACTTGCCTTTACCCACCTCTGTCTGCCATGTTTCAGCCATTGGATTTTGTCATATCCTCAGCACCTCTTGTCATCCCACCTCATGGCATTCCTGATGTTATTTCCTCCACTGGCAATGCCCCTTCCTGTCATTATTCCAAGTACTGGCCCCTTGAATTCCCAGATCAGAGACCTCGCCCTTTGAACTTGCACTGCCTGTGTTTGAATCAAAGTTGTTCTTTAAGCCTTAGTTTCTTCATTGGCAGTATTGTTGCCTTCTCATACCCCAAAGGGTTATTGTGAAGAGGCATGTCAGTACTCAATATATACTAGTGCTTAGTATTAACAGAATTTCTTTATTTTCCTAAAATGTATTTTTCTCATGCTTTATACCTGAATTTACATACTTAGGTTATTTGTGCCTTAGGAACCAAGGTCCATTTCAAAATTCTCACATTGACCCTCCCCACAAAATCCACAACCTGGATAGGCAATAGATAGGTTTTTTTTGGCTGCTCATCTAATAGTTAGCATGGTCTCAATGTAGCCATTGTACTTTGCTGCTCTCTGAGCTAGTTTTAGGACAGTGACAGTTGTATTTTTTGTATGTCTGTTTACGTGTGTCCGTCTCTATTTAAGAGTTACATTTATAGGGGCGCCTGGGTGGCTCAGTGGGTTAAAGCCTCTGCCTTCGGCTCAGGTCATGATCCCAGAGTCCTGGGATCGAGCCCCGCATCAGGCTCTCTGCTCAGTGGGGAGTCTGCTTCCTCCTCTCACTCTCTGCCTGCCTCTCTTGCCTACTTGTGATCTCTCTGTGTCAAATAAATAAATAAAATCTTAAAAGAGTTACATTTATAGAGACAAGAGTGCTCCATAAAAGGTAACACTGAACATTCTGTAATTTAGACTCACAAGTAACACTTTCTGCAGGTCTCACCCAAATCCTATTAGGTGGGTAGTGGTATTGCTGTTGTGGTAGCGACCCTGCTGTTAGAACTGGCTTAACACAGAGGCTATGCCTTGGAAGGGCACTTTGTAAGGAGACCTAAATATCCTGATATTTCTCTGAGTTTCTTCTTCTTTCCTACAACAAAGCCATTAATTGCCTTTTTCTCCCAATATTATGTTTGTGTTTCTGAGCCTGTGTTTATGACCCTAAGTGGGTCTGTGTCAGAATCTACCGACTTGGCAGCCATTTCCTCACAATGAACGTCATGTACATCATCTGACACACAATGTCAGAACCAATTTCAAACTCTTTTATAAGTCTTTTTCTTTATTTTTGATTGGTATAGGGAAACAGGTAATGCATGTGGAAGAAAACATAAAGTCATGATAATTTACAAATCTGAGTAGGTGTTATGCCCCTCACCAACCCAGCAAAGCAAGAAAGCACATAGCTAATCCTCTTAAACTTTATAGAATGTTTAAGTCAGTCATATGGTATAATGTCCTCAGCTTTGGAGGTCCAGAAAGTTCTTTGGGTCTTATCATGGACATTGGTTAATATTTTTCTTTTTCAAGGATCTACAGAAACTTTATCCCTGCAGTTGGGAAAGGGCTGCTGTACATCCTTATTATTCATTTCAACTATATCTCTCAGTTATACCTAAAGACCTTATAAGGCCAGTCAACTTTATTTGGTCATATGTTACATGGAATACTATAAATTATTCTGGATATATTCTGAATATATCTTGGACATAGCTGAAAATTACTTATGAATTTCTGGTGAAGTTCAAGTGAACCAGTTCTCTGGAGTACTTTACATTTTATTTTATTTTTATAGGTTCATTGAATGATATTGATGTCATTAGACATTCTCAGGCATCCACAGTGAAATGCTGCACATATAAAGACATTATTCTGTCCCACAGCTTGCAATCTAAAATTAGATATACACAGGCAAGCCAGATAAACATAGCACATTTTTTTAAGACCAAAAAGAAATGATGGGAGAGAAAAATGAGAGTAGTGAATCAAAGAGTCAAAGGGAATTGACAAATATGCTATCTTCTGCCCTTCACTCGTAGCCATAATTTCTTCTATCAGAAGTGATCATACTGTTAAGTCAGTCATACTGTATAATGTCCTCAGCTTTGGAGGTCCAGAAATTTCTCTCATTCAGCAATCATTGTTTGTCCCCACTTGCCTGACTCTGGGTACTAAAAGTCTACTGCCTTTAAGCTCAGCCCTGGACACGAGTGCCCAGCCAGTATGTTAGGATATATTCCCTCTAGTAGCCTGTGGAGTTTGAAAGTGGCTCACTGCAGGAGGCCAAATGATCTGGACTTGAACACAGCCCTAGGTGTCCATGCCATGTGAACTTCAGGGTGAGATCTCCCTATTAACCTCCATCCTACGTGCTCCGTCCACAAACCTGGCTGGCCTTTCTCCTGAATTTAGGATATATAAAACACCCCCTCAAGCCCAAAAAGTCACCTCCAATGTGCCTGGCTTCCTGCTCCCTGATAGGAATATAGATTAATAGAACATAGGCTCTCTTTTGGAGTTTACAACTTATTTGGGGAGACAGCTCATAGAAAGGCTCTTTTTAATAGAACATGTCAATGTAGTGGCAGAGGGGTGGTCAGGCGAAAGTCTAGAGGAAGAGTATCCAACCCAATCTGGTGGTCAGGGAAGTTTAATGATGAGATGAGAGATGACTAAGAGCATGGAGAATCTCCTGAGAACCAGGAGAGTTGTAGCCCAGGAGCCAAGAGATGTGTTTACAACAAGAGAGGGAGGAAAATAAGGTCAGATTCTGCAGATGTCAAGCAAAATGGGACTTGAAGAGAGTCCGCTGGATTTGTCAAATAGAGGAGAAATCATTGGCAGGTCAGTTTAAGTAGAGGTAGAGGTGGGAGAAATATCACAGTGGATTAAAGAATTAAGGAGAGACAAGAAGTAGAAATACGAAGCTTGGCTGTGAAAAGAGTGAATTAGGAAAAGGTCATTAAGGGAAAGTTTACTTTGATTTTTGATCTGAAGAACAGGTTTCTAATCTAAGCGAAAGGAGCTTCACAGAAGTCCTGATTGACCAGCTTCCTTCTCACAGTATTTATTAAGCCACAAAGCATTGATATATTTTTCCAGTGACTAGAATACTTCTGCCTACCATCTAGGGTATCCATTTCCTATGTCAGAGTGCCCTGGAGG
Organism: Mellivora capensis; assembly: GCA_004024625.1. NCBI lineage: Eukaryota > Metazoa > Chordata > Mammalia > Carnivora > Mustelidae > Mellivora > Mellivora capensis. The sequence goes on along the minus strand of PISX010004775.1, from coordinate 105,860 downwards.
CTCAGCAGTTAATTGGACTTATCAATTAGGAAGTTACTTGTTCAAAATAGCTTTATAAAAAAGAGAAGTCTTGGGGCGCCTGGGTGGCTCAGTGGGTTAAAGCCTCTGCCTTTGGCTCAGGTCATGATCCCAGGGTCCTGGGATCGAGTCTCCCGCATCCGGCTCTCTGCTCAGCAGGGAGCCTGCTTCCTCCCCTCTCTCTCTGCCTGCCTCTCTGCCTACTTGTAATCTCTGCCTGTCAAATAAATAAATAAAATATTAAAAAAAGAGAGAAGTCTTTTGAGAGTTATTTAATCCAGGCTCTAGTGAAACCAGAGAGTGAGCCCTTTCTAATGACTGAGGTACTCAAACCTAATCTCGACAGACTCCACTCATGTCAAACTATTGTTCTCTGACAAAATTTTCTAGACTCCAAGCAGACCATTTTTCTCATCTTTGTTATTTACAATCATGTTTTAGTGAGTTCTACCAAACAGCACCCTCATCTTCCTCCAGCAGAAATATATGTAAGCCCCTGGATAATCTTGGTAATTATGTTTGGTTTTGGATAGTTTTAATGCTTGCTGTAATTTCCAAGTTATTGGAGGTGATCTCCCTTCACTCTCCTTTACTGAGTATACCTCTTCTTTACCCGTTTGTTTTCTCATATGACCTGTTTTAGTAACTGAATAAAAATACTAAAATGAAATCGGTTTGTTTCAAAGTACAATAATGGAATTTTCACCCTATTTTTTTAAGAAAATATAGAATTTAATAGAAAATTGTCACAGCCAGATAAAATGCTAGGATTGGATGTTGATTGTATTGATTTTAATGCTGATATTTATGATTATCAGAGAGCTGCTCATAAGCCTCTTGAGGACAGGAATTTGCTTTTGTCGTTTGTCTTCCTTACTCATAGTACTTTCCACTTGGTAGACTTCAGTAAATACATTGATTGATTTTTAACCAGAGTTCTAACAGATGGAATGGCGATTTATCTTCGTGTATCTTCCTAATGCACAAAGTTTTGCCCCTTTTGCTAATAAAGCACATGAGGCAGTATGTTCTTCAAAAATATTATCTTTTTTTCTACCAAGATGGGTGCAAAATAGCACTTATGTGGGATTCCGGTGGTTTAAATTTTAATTAAATGACAATAAAGCACCCAGTCCACAGCTGGAAATGTATCTGGCATGCATTTAAGTTTATTGAAATAAAGAATGAATTGGGCAATCATTTAGCTTGAGACTGTTCCCTGAACAGTAAAATAAAGTTATTACTAGGTGCTCCACCACCCACACAAGATTGCGGTAGGGAACAAATGATAGGATGTTTATGCAAGTGCTTTAAAAACTGTAAAGTACATTACTACTTTAAAGTGGGGATTTGAATGCTGACTTGATATCATTCCTATAAACTGGTATTTTCTAATGGCCATCAATTTATTAAATTTAGCATTTCTGCTTAAGTCCACAACCAATGTATAAAATTGTTTTAAATATTTGTAATACTGCATTGAAACTATTCCTGATTTTGCCTGCTTGCTGGTCCGTGGTGCTATGTACAACTGTGAGACTCATACTTTAAGGAAAACGAATTTTTTTGAGTACCGTTATCTACCTCAGAGAAATCTCAAGTTGAAATAGCATGAATCAAAGATTCCAACCTAACAGCTTAAGTTAATAGTGATCACGATACTTTAAAAAGGGAAACGCACAAAGACCCCGAAACAGCCTTCCCAATTAAAGCCACTTTGACTAACGACAGCGTCCGGTGGAGACCGAGAAGAGTGCAGGTCTCGGAAACCTTGGGAGAGAAACCCAAGGATTCCTCCCCTCCCCCCTTCTACTGGAAGCACCGCGGGGCGGCGACCGGGGTCCAGCGTCGGGACCGTTGGGGGTCCCCGAGCCAGCAGCCAGGACCCGCGGCCAGTTGGGGTCAGCGAGCGCCGCGGCCGTTGGGGACTCCAGCTCCCAGCAGGCACCGCTTCTGCGGCCGACGCGCGTGGCGGCGCTGCCCGCTGGGAGTCGTAGTGCGGTCCGGGTAGGAGAAAAAGGAGCCAACCCGACTCCTTTCACGCACATTTCGGAAACTGGGCCTGGAAGGAACCACGCCAGCCCACCCGTGCCCAGGGTCCCTAAGGGACAGGGGCGAGTGGAGCAGGGCAGGCCGTGGCGGGATGAGGCCCGGACGGCCGTGCACGTGGGGGGTGGTTAGCGCCGAGGAACCCGGAAGCCCCGCGCACCGCCCACCGCCGCGGTGACGGGTTAACGCTTCTCCAGGGTGGAGGTGGGGGCGGAGTGTGTGGAAGGGGAGGCCGTCCCACCCAACTCCTCTCAGACCCACTCGCGAGCCAACCCTCCCCTCCCCCTACGAGCCCTACGCAGCGCAAACCCCGCCCCCCGACCGCGGCGCGTGCGCAGGAGCCCCGCCCCTCCGCCCCAGCCCCACCCCCACACCCGCAGCAGCAGCCGCCGCCACCTCTCCCTTCCTCTCTGCTCTTTCCTCCTCCTGCTTTCTCTTCCCTCCTCCCCCTCGCCTCCTTTTCTCCTCCTCCTCCGGCGCTGACGCTCGCGTAGGGCCCTGGCGTCAGACGCGCGGGGGCGGGGCGAGTGCGGCGGGGGGTATAAGTAGAGGGTGCAGGAGGCGGTGCTTCCCCTTCTCCCCGGCGGTTAGTGCTGAGAGTGCGGAGTGTGTGCTCCGGGCTCGGAACACACATTTATTATTAAAAAAATCCAAAAAAAATCTAAAAAAATCTTTTAAAAAACCCAAAAAAAATTTACAAAAAATCCGCGTCTCCCCCGCCGGAGACTTTTATTTTTTTTTTCTTCCTCTTTTATAAAATAACCCGGTGAAGCAGCCGAGACCGACCCGCCCGCCCGCGGCCCCGCAGCAGCTCCAAGAAGGAACCAAGAGACCGAGGCCTTCCCGCTGCCCGGACCCGACACCGCCACCGCCACCCTTGCTTCCCAGCCGGCAGCCAGCAGCCAGCGGCAGCCGATCGACCCCGTTCTGCGGCCGTTGAGTAGTTTTCGATTCCGGTTGATTTTTGTCCCTCTGCGCTTGCCCCCGCTCCCCTCCCCCCGGCTCCGGCCCCCGGCCCCAGCACTCGCTCTCCTCCTCTCACGGAAAGGTCGCGGCCTGTGGCCCTGCGGGCAGGCGTGCCGAGATGAACCCCAGCGCCCCCAGCTACCCCATGGCCTCGCTCTACGTGGGGGACCTACACCCCGACGTGACCGAGGCGATGCTCTACGAGAAGTTCAGCCCGGCCGGGCCCATCCTCTCCATCCGGGTCTGCAGGGACATGATCACCCGCCGCTCCTTGGGCTACGCGTATGTGAACTTCCAGCAGCCGGCGGACGGTGAGAGCCGGGCCCGGCGGGCTGGCGGGCGGGCGGCCATGAGGCGCAGGCGGCGGCAGGCGGGCTAGGCCGGCGGGCCCGGGGGAGGGGGCGGGCGGGCATGTCACCCCCTGAGGGCCGGCGGGGAGAGGCTTGGGCGCCGGGACCCCCGCTCTCCGTGCCCGCGGGGGACCCGCGCTGCCGGCAGCCGCACGCCTGGCCACTTCCTCCTTTGCGACCATTTTCTCGGCCTCAGCCGCTCTCAAACTTTAGGGTGATGACGCGCCAGGAGGGTTGGTGAGATTGGGCTCTTCCACCGCGCTCCCGCCAGTAGCCGCGGGCTTCTGGTGCGTCGGGAGCCGAGCCCCCTTCTCTGGTAATGGGTGGAGGCGCTCCCACCACCCCGGGCTCCTGCCGGCGCCCCAGGACGCGGAGGAAGTGCGATTCGGTGCTCGAAAATACCACGTGTTGAACCCTGTAACCTCACAGGCCCGAGGCCTGTCTCTGCTACTGGCCCAATCGCCTGGGGGAGCCACAGGGCCTTAGAATAAAGTTAATTTGGTGATGTGGTGGTCCTCAGGTTTCTGATTCCATTCTTAATAACTTGTCAGTAACCGATGGCTCTAGAAATGTAGATTACCGCATGACGCGCATTTGGGGTTTTCCCCGAGTTCAGGCATTTCTCACTAATACTAACAGCCGGTTGGTGGGAGCAGAGGGTGTGGAGGATGACCCTTTGGAAATGCACTGTTTTCTCAGGCATTATAGGTTATTTGAGGTATTTTATCCAAATTAGATTCGTAATACTGGTAATACAGGATGTTTCTTGCCTTCTGAAATAGTTCTGTGCTTTCGAGAGGTTTTCCTCCCCACCCCCCCCCCCAAAATGTAATCAAATTTTGGTTGTAAACTTCGAGTGTAGTGTGGACTGGACCATTATACTTATTGGCCTTCAGTAGAAGTAAAGGTTTCTTTATTTTTTAAAGTGGTCCAGAATATTCGTATGTCATGGGTAATTGAACAAAATAACAGTACTAATTCACGGGGGGAAAAATGTGGCTAAAACTTATCTTTTTATTTTGAAGTTAAACAGTTCACAAAACAAAATTTGGCAAACAGATTAAGATATGTGGCATGATGAGTTCCCAGGATTTTCTTTATATCTGGATCAGTTAACTTCCAAAAGTCAGATTCACTCAATTTTATGGCCCAATTTTGCTTTTATCCCCTCAAGCTGCTCGAATACATGTCAGCTAATTGGGAATATAAGGAATTTACTTTTAAATTTTTAATTAAATTAACTCAATAGGATTGGAAGTTATTTAATGATCAGCTTTTTGTTAGGTGAAGTTACTGTCAAGATTTGGGTAGACCTACTACTATTGAGTGACACGGCCAGAAGTTGTAAAACTGCACTGCAGGTTTCCTGCCCTTTTGCTCCGTAAGCAGTGGCTCCAAATGTCAGTCTATAACAATTTTTCCAAACCGGACAAGATACCGCTGAATGAATAGATTAGGGAAGATAACTTTTGGGGGCAGGTAATCACAATCTAAAGTTAACAGAGAAAACTTGAACAAATCCTAAAGACTATAAAATGTAACTTTGGGAAGTGGCTTTTATTCTTTCCAAGCTTAACAATTTTAAAACAAACCCAATTTTTAAAATATCTTGTGATTTGAAAAGTTGAACTTCAGGTTACCATGGTTACAGTACACTGTATGTATTCTCAGTCTATACCAGTGGGCCGGTACTGTAACTGCTCAAAAGAAGATAGCATTTGTTCATCTTACATTTGTTTGGTTTCTATATGTACAAATTATCGTCTTTCCAAATAGTTTTTTAGTGGTTTTCTCTTTTCCTATTTACTGCAACATTGATGGACTGGTAGGATAGCTTCTGAAAGTGACCAGTTTCCAATTTAACAGGAAGAGGTGACTCATTCAAAAGATGCTCAAGCAAAGTCAGCTAAAAAACTAGGGGAGCTGAGTAGGTGTGGTCAGTTGATAATGAGCTGACAGCTGATTGTCACTATCTTCTAGAAACGAGCTTTCATTTATAAAAAGAAGTAGCCGGAAATTTTGTCCTCTCAATAAATTTACAGTTCTATTGGCATGGAATTTGTGGGAATTGGTGTTTCAGAACTTCAAATGGACTATGTTTTTTCCCTCTTGAGGACTAATGTTTTTTATTTAAGAATATATTTCTCCATAAAAAGTCTCAGTTTACTCAATAAATGCTTCATGGTAGAGATGTACTTAATTCAGTATTTCATAGACTCTGAAATCAGGCTTGATTCTGAAATTTTTTAGCAGTATGCAGAAATAATAGATTAAATGATCAGTTATTAAGTAAATCAATGAGTGAAGATAAAATTGGTTTTATATGTCAAAGAAAGCTTTAATGAGTGAATTGAGAATCTTACAGACCTGGCATTAAAAATTTTGTGTTCATTATATAGCTAAGTATGCCAACCTCACATTAGTTTTTGAGGGCCTAATTCAAATCTTAATCTGAATGGATGTAACTTTTTTTTTTTTAAACATAGTAATACGAAGTTTGTGCCATGAGTCCCTGAAATCACCCAGCTCCCAAAATCCCGGGATTTATTTAACAATTTAAAATTATTAACAATAATAATTTACTATTATTTTTTTAATGGACTAATTTTTGTATAATATTGGCTATGGTAAGCAAAGAAAAGGCTGATTTTGACAAGAAATAAGGGAAGAAGTTAAAATGCTTGAAAAAACTAAAAGCTTTTAAGTCTGGGTAATTTACAGTTAGCTAATATTTTTTATATTGTTCATTAAGCAGATTGTATATGAAGGGGTATCTTGGTTTTATGTTGAACCAAAAGGGGATTTTAAATTTATGGTAGTTAAAGGAAAAAGTGTTTCAGAAATACATTGGTGATATGTCATCTGTTAAGATGGGAAATTTGGGGTTTCTGAAAATTGTCTTCTTTTTTAGCATTATACAATTTAAATCTAGACTGGTGTGAGGTGTAAGGCCCAGCAATCTTGAAATTTAGATAGGGAGAGAGGGACTGTGCCCAACTACTTTCCCCATAATAATTTATATAATTCTTAGTGGTCTAGAAATGTTTTGAAGTAATACTCTGAACATGTCTTTCCACAGCGGAGCGTGCTTTGGACACCATGAATTTTGATGTTATAAAGGGCAAGCCAGTACGCATCATGTGGTCTCAGCGTGATCCATCACTTCGCAAAAGTGGAGTGGGCAACATATTCATTAAAAATTTGGACAAATCCATTGATAATAAAGCACTGTATGATACATTTTCTGCTTTTGGTAACATCCTTTCATGTAAGGTAAGCAAAAATGTGACAGGTAAACATAGTGTTTTACCTTCTTGTAGTTTATTCCTTAAAAGAGCAACCATGCTATCTGTTAATGGGTAGCTTTATTTCCCAAATACCCAGGCTAGGAGGCCGACAAGTTCTTTCTGAACACTGGAAAAAATGCTAAATCAATAGCAAGTAATGAAAAATTGGTATCTGTTTTTCCCTAGGTGGTTTGTGATGAAAATGGCTCCAAAGGTTATGGATTTGTACATTTTGAGACACAGGAAGCAGCTGAAAGAGCTATTGAAAAAATGAATGGGATGCTACTAAATGATCGCAAAGTGTAAGTATATATAGTTAATCATATTTCAGATCTGTTTTTAATAGTCCAAATCATTTCATTTTACAAGTTAATACATTTGTGCTCTTAAAGAGATTCAACTGGAGTGAAAAGAATGAACCACATCCTGGTAGATCTTATCATTGTGTTTTTTCCTTGTTTGTTGTGACAAATGAATAACAGTGAATTAATGTAATTAATTGGTCAATATTCAAGTCAGAAAGCAAAAGAAGATAGGTATACTGAGATACAAAGCTTTTTCAAAATAAGTGCATAGTTGAAAAACTAGGAATCCAGACAGAAACTTAATTCCTAAGGTAGTCATTGACCTATTTTACCTATTTTATTTGAGGAAACTGAGTTTAAAATAATTTGCCTGTAATTACCGGCTGGCTCAACAGATAAGCTGGGATACAAACCCAGTGGTCTAAATTCAGAGTTTAAGTTGGCTCTTTACTTGGCCATACTACTACAGTTTATTGATGGGAATAGTTGTTCTTTTACCTTTTCACCTTTCCTCACCCATTTAAAGGTAAAGTAGAATTAAACCAGCAATCTTCATAATTAATCTTTCCTGAGATAAACTTGTTTTTAAAAGTTGCAGACTTTTTATATAATGGCACTGATAAAACCTCTGAGACTATTTCTGCTGCAGGTTATAAAACTTCAGATTTTATGAGCCCAAAGAAGTAACATCTCTAGTTTTTTATTGTTCGTGCCAGTGGTTTTTAATTATCTGGGCAAATTCAGCCGCAAGGTCATCTTATAAGTGAGCTGAGTTCATGTTGCTGTGTAAACTGCAGTGATGACTTACAAATTGGGCTTAGTTCTAACAACTCCACTGCATCACTCTTAAGGTGTGGTTCCTATAAATCACTTCATGAAGTGCTGTGGTCATTCTGTACATGAAGAGATTGTTATGTACATGGTGTTATCTATTTGAATTTTATGTCACTACATGATTAAGGAAAGACTGTAATATATAAAGAACCCATATGTCTAAGAAACCAGCAATTTGTTTACAAAGGCTAGTTGTTAGAATCCTTATTTTTTTGAAATAGCACATTTTTAAATGAGAGAAATATTTATAGCATCATTAGTATTAGAAGATGAAACTATCTTAACAGTTTGCCTGTCAACATGCTTGGGGGCAAGGGGAGAATGTCCAGTAATGGTGGGGGTCTAGATTAAATAAAGACTTAATTTATTGCTGTTTTGAGTATAAAATGGTATAACCCTTTTGGAAAAGTCTGTATATATAAACTTAAGGTCATTTATATGCCTTTTGAACTACCATGATTTCTGCAACTCTATCAAGAACATATAACAGAAAGGCTCATTAAGCTCCAGCATTATTAACAAAAAGCATGAAGTTGTGATATCCACAGTGGAAAATTATGTTCCTGTTGAGAATGTTCCTAGGGCTAATAGCTTGGAGAAGCACCACAGTATGGGTGGGGTGGGGAAGGTTAAGGAAAAGACCTAGGGAAAATCCATCATGATTTGGGTAGTATCATGGAAGATGGTTTTTTTACTTTATTTTACAATAGTCTTAAATGACATGTACTACTATTATATTAGGGGAAAAACTAAATTTTTAAAACATTTAGTTGATAATGCTGCAAAGAAAATTTGCCAAGCTGTTATGTGTTGGAGTACAGAATTCAGAAGTTTAAATTTCTATTTTAGGAGAGCACAAACAATGTGCAAGGACCACTTTGAAATAGCAATGATAAAAGTCTTTTCTTTGGCATGGTTCATGTGTTACTCCCACTCATTTATATTGATAGGTCTCTTTAACCCTGGGTTAGCTAGAAGGAAGGGAGGGAAGTGTGTATGAAGAAAAATGCTTCCTTTTTTCTTGTAGTTAAGAAGTTTGTTCTTATTTTATGCTTCCATTTTTTTCACTTAAGGCACTTGTTTTTAGTGTGCGCTTTATTCGAGATTCTGAAATTAACAGTAACAATTACAAAATCAACCATCAGCCTTAATTAATCTGAACTTAATAAAATAGAACCTAATTTTATAGTCCTTACATATTTTATTAGATTTGTTGGACGATTTAAGTCTCGTAAAGAACGAGAAGCAGAACTCGGAGCTAGGGCAAAAGAGTTCACCAATGTTTACATCAAGAATTTTGGAGAAGATATGGATGATGAGCGCCTTAAGGATCTCTTTGGCAAGTTTGGTAATGTGTCTGAATTAAATTTTTACACTCAAAGTTCTGAGTAATTGCTCAACATTAGTTTTGGCTAATACTTTATTCTAAAGTGAATGAAATGAAACAATATGGTACTTAAAAATAATTGTCGTTATCTGGATTAAACTACTGATAGTCCATTATACTACAAAGTAGTATATAAATAAAGGTTAATAGTGTTGTATTAGCACAGTAAGGTGTGACTGCCTAATTGGAACAGATTTTAAAAGGTTATGCTACAGTAAGAAATTGTGCTGGAATTCTGCACGTACAGATCCCATCTCATCAGAGGCATGCACATGATAATAGCCAACTTAGGGTGGAATGCAGTCTTTAGTTATGGGACAGGAAACCTGGCCAGCTTTAGGATATTTGGCCAGTCTTATTAAAAGCCTCGTGTTTGAGCAATTTGAAACAATGACGTTCAAAGACAAAGCCAGAGATCCTGATTCCCGTGATATCTCCTTGGGATGGCCTTCTGAATCCATGGGATCTTAATTTGTTCCTTGAGTTTCAAATTAACTTGATTAAATTTTAAATCTGTAAAGTGTAACCAGCCTCACTTTAGATAGTTGTAACTGATCAGAAGATGAACTGTAAATTGAACGCTTTTGCAGGTGATTTGCTTGTCCCTTATCATTTGTTGATCTAATAAGTTCAACGGGTGGCTTTTTTTTTTTTTTGAGCACCTCAAATGATACAGAATTAGGAAATCTAATACTTTCTTATTGCTGATCTAGTAGGCCACATTGAACCCTCTACTCCTTTGAGCAAAAAACTTGTCCTTTTGACAAAGATTGTGTCTTGCATCTTACTCCAAATTCTCTTTAGTGACTGGTTTTGTATATTTCATTGTCTTTTTAAATTAGAAGCTGTTGCTGAAGTTGAATATTGTTTACCAATTATCCCAAATGATAATGCTATGTGAGGTGACCAATATGTAAATTTGTCAAATATTTTCTTGGCTATTTGTCTCATAGAGATTGGAAGTACAGCTTAGGACCAGAGGTACATTCAAAAGAAACAATCTACCTGTGCCCATACATCTTCCATATTTTCTGTAATCAAATGTGATTTTTAATCTTTTCTGGCCCCACCTGCCTGAGATAATACTATCCACCTCAGTTAAGTGTCTTTTTCACTTGGGAGAACTGGGGCTACACGTCTCCAAATATGTGCTACTTCCTCAGAGTAATACTGTGTCTTTCCACGGGTCAAACCCTATATTCCCTCCACTCTCAGTTGAAAATCAAGTGGGCCAAGGGTTAAGAAAATCTTATTTCTTAATTCTGATGTCAAGAAATAAAATTGTTGGCCAATAGAAGGCAAATCTGGTTTGAACTAAGAATAAAATCTCATCTTTAACAATTGTCTAAAACATACCTCCTTAAATGGAGGGAGGGCTGTTTTCAGGAATAGAGTATTTAGCTTCTTAGTAGAAATACAAGGTCTTTGAAGAGACTGTTTTTTAATTTTTATTTTTTTTCATGACTTTGTGTTGAAATTTGAAATGTATAAATGTTGTGTGGAATATCTTTGAATCATTTAAAAAATTTTTTTAGGACCTGCCTTAAGTGTGAAAGTAATGACTGATGAAAGTGGAAAATCCAAAGGTTTTGGATTTGTAAGCTTCGAAAGGCATGAAGATGCACAGAAAGTAAGACTCAAATATACTAAAGATAGTATGGATTTCCTGTATTTTATAATAAGGGAGATGATAGAAGGTTTCCTTGCTCTCATACTGAAATGTACATGCATTACATTGGCCAGTATTGTTTTGAATTACTTGAATTTTTTGTATTCGTTTTGAGGGTATAAATTGGGAACCTATATTCCCAAAACATTGAAGCCCATTTACTGTGATGGGTCCACTGTAGCATGCACAACCTGAAAAATTTTCTTGATTGTTAAAGCAGTGAACTTCTCTTTTGCAAGTTAGTAATTAAAATTTCTGTGATTTCTATAAGGCTGTGGATGAGATGAATGGAAAGGAGCTCAATGGAAAACAAATTTACGTTGGTCGAGCTCAGAAAAAAGTGGAACGGCAGACGGAACTTAAGCGCAAATTTGAACAGATGAAGCAAGATAGGATCACCAGATACCAGGTTCATTTTTAATTGACAAGCAAAATAAGACAGGGATGAGGAAACCTATTTTACATTCATTTCAGTTACTGCCAGGTAACTGGAGGGTTTGTGAGGGGGAAAGGAGAAGAAACATGGGATAAAATACTAGGAAGTGTGCTTGAGTTCCACTGTGGTTTTCTTTTTCCTTTTTCGATAGTTTTTTGGTTTTTTTTTTGTTGTTGTTGTTTTTTAGGGTGTTAACCTTTATGTGAAAAATCTTGATGATGGTATTGATGATGAACGTCTCCGGAAAGAATTTTCTCCTTTTGGTACAATCACTAGTGCAAAGGTAAACTTACATACTTTAAGACTTGGGGACAATCCATGCACACTGATACTATGTATGTAAATTTCACATTAATATGCCCGAGTGTTTTTCTTATTTTAAAAATGAAGAGTCACATAGGGGTTTTTGTTGTTTGTTTGTTTGGTTTTTTTTCCCCCCAAAAAGTCAGTCCTTTTTTTCTTCTTTTCTGGAAATCAGGTTTTTGCCTCATCACTTCACAGACATTCAAATCTGAAATAGATGTAGTAGCTAGCCTTGGTGGTTTATTTTTGTAGGGGACAAGTTCTGAATTCTTCCTGAGGTTGCATTCGTTGACCATAGTGATTGACCCTCACATAATATGCATTGTGCTATTCTGTTTAACTAGTTATTTTTCTGGTTAAAGTGGCAACTTATTAGGGAACTATAATTGTTAATCAGGCGAAATTTATATTCACTTATACAATTCATTCTGAGGAGTCAAACTTTAAGTCCCCAAGTAAAGATAGATTTTCTTCCACTCAAATCAGAAGTGAAAATCTATTCTAAATTCTGGGAATTTGATTTCACTAAGAACCTCTGTTCCAGGTGTTTTTTCTGATGTCGATGGTCCAAGAATTTCTCTGTATGTAAAATTTTGTGCATATGTATTTTGGGATATGGGAGGAGTGTCTAAAACTTTAGTCAGATTTTCAAGAGTTCAGGAAACATTAAAATTCAGTGCTCTGGAATGACCTCGTGGCTGATCTTCCTAACTCATCTTTTCCTGTTAACTTCATTGATCAAGGGAGCTTCTATGATAGGAAATGTTAGGGCCATGCTAGATGAATACAAATAAAAATGAAGAGATGGAGTTGTCTTGCATTTTAGCCTGTGCTTTTGAGTACTTGGAGTGTGCTAGAATCCACTTCTGGGTATCTTTACCCATTGTATGTTCCCTGAAAGTTGTTGAAGTTGAATATTATGCATGTTTTTAAAGTCCTTTGTGGATCATAATATCACTCGGTGGCAGAGATGTGAAAACTTGGCAAGTTTATTCTGGAGGAGGACATCACGTGTTAATGCTTGCTAAAAAAAAAAATAAAGCAGAAAGGTAAAAAGTGAAAGGTGATTTCCTCCCTCCATCCCATTTGGGTGTCCTTCCCAGATAATCTTCATGTTTGTCCAAATAGTTTTTGTAGATGTATAAACAATAATTTAGAAGACCAGGATGGTACTATACAGTTTCTAGGCCTTGCAGTTTCACTTAACAGGTCTGGATAGATATTTGCATATTCATTTCAGGGTTTCTTTTTTCCCCCTAAGAGCTGAATATTCATTGTATACATATACCATAACTAATTTTACTGTACTTACATTGATAAACATTTGGGTTGCTTTGTGTGTTTCCAGCTAGACCCACCATTGTAATAAACATATATCTTTTTAAAAATGTATTTCTAAAGTTCTAGAATTAAAATACCTGGTTAGTGGATATATTTAAAATTGATACAACCAAATTGTCCTAAAAGACACATTCCTACTAGTCTTGTCTATTTAGTAGAAGTTGATATTACATCTTTTCCATTAGTGACATCCCTTTCATATATTGATAGTTTTTCCTATTTGCATATTTTTATATTGGATTGGTTGTCTTTTTATCGATAGAGAGAATTTTATGTCAGCCCTTTGTTTTATATTGCAAATACTTTCTCCCAGTCTTTAACTTAGGACTTTGCGGGATTTTTTTTTTAATCTTTGCCCATATTTTTGCATTTTATATTCAGATTTAAAATCTCTGGCCATTTGATTTTTCAGTGTGCCATGAATAAGAGATTTGACTTAATTCTTCTAGGTTGTCTCAGTGTACCATACATACATACTATACAACACAAAGTCCATTTTTTCTTTGTTATCTTAAAATGTTAACTTTAATGCAGTAAATTCCCATAGCTGCATGGGTGTGTTTCAGGGTCTTGTTCTAGGTACAGTTGACATACTCAGATGTATAGCATAATGACTTGATGTTCGTGTTGTATATGTTGTCAGATGATCATAATCTAGTTTAATATTCACCACTTTGCATAGTTAACAAAAATTTATTTTCCTTGTGATGAGAACTTTAAAGATCTACTCTTCAGGAACTTTCAGATATGTAGTACAGTAGTCTAATCTCCATGCTGTACCTTAATTGCATTCCCAGGACTTAATTTATAGCTGGGAATTTGTACCTTTTTAAAACCTCGATTTTCCCTACTCACTTTCCTCTGCCTTCAGCAACCATGAGGTCAGTTTTGTTTTTGTTGTCTGGTTGGGTTTTGGTGTTTTGTTTTGATTCCACATATAAGTGAGGTCACTGGACTGTTTCATTGCTATTCTGTTTGTTCCTGTGCTACACCATACCGGTGAATATAGCTATAGAACATGCTTATGTGTATTGCAGGGCTAGTGAGTTCTTTGCACCTCCTCGTTGCACCTTTAGAAGATCTTTTAAGTGTTTGGAAGCTTATTTATGGACCTTTTGGTCTTGAATGTGAAATTTTTATCTGAAATGTGGATATTCTGAAATTCAGCTGCTCCGCCATCCCCACCAAAGAATAGTAAAGCATCTTGTCAACTTGCATTGCTAAGTCAAATCTTAATTTTAGTAGGCCTTGATTAGATCATTCAGATACTTAAACCTTAATAGTCTGTTGACATCTAAAATCTGAGCACATTTGTTGTCTTCTACTTATCTACTTTCTCTTGCTTGGCTGAGATAATGCATGTGCATAGCTTGCCCTTAATACTGAGATATTGAGGAAAAATTGTGGAAAAAGTGAAAGCATTAACTGTGTTTACTTACTTGAGTCAGTAGCTGTAATTATAATGTAATGCCCTCAGAGCCGCATTCTATCATTGAATTAACTTTTTTTTTTTTTTGTCTTTTAATAGGTTATGATGGAGGGTGGTCGCAGCAAAGGGTTTGGTTTTGTATGTTTCTCCTCCCCAGAAGAAGCCACAAAAGCAGTTACAGAAATGAACGGTAGAATTGTGGCCACCAAGCCATTGTATGTAGCTTTAGCTCAGCGCAAAGAAGAGCGCCAGGCTCACCTCACTAACCAGTATATGCAGAGAATGGCAAGTGTAAGAGCTGTGCCCAATCCTGTAATCAACCCCTACCAGCCAGCACCTCCTTCAGGTTACTTCATGGCAGCTATCCCACAGGTATGTTTCAGAAGAGAATAAAAACCTTATGCAGGTTTTCAGATTTGGTCATTTTTAGTTGTCTGTGCCCTACAATAGACCTAAGATTAAAACATTTGAATTGTGATTAAATTTGAAAAAACTGTGTAAGAGTATAAGGACTTGGCTGAATGTTTTGAGACCATAGAGCCAGCTGCATTATTGCTTTTCTTCATCTGATACATGGTTTGTTCTCTGCAGACTCAGAACCGTGCTGCATACTATCCTCCTAGCCAAATTGCTCAACTAAGACCAAGTCCTCGCTGGACTGCTCAGGGTGCCAGACCTCATCGTAAGCCTTTTGTTTTTAATTAAGGTTGTGAATTATTTGGACTAAAAATGTACTGGATAAATTAGCTATATTTCAGCAGTATATTAATTGTTGCTTTTCATAATTTAGGGTTATGGGTGTTCATTTTGAGGATCCTAGTATTTTTTAAGAATCCTAAAATGCCTCATCCTTCCTGTCTTATTGATAGAGTAATTTCTATGCTGGTTTGATTTTATGATATATTTGGGAATGGATCCAACTTTTAACTTCATATTTGGATTGGCAGTAATTTTAAAAAATCTTGTTCCGTGAGTGAGGATCAAAGTCCTGGCCTTTTGTACCTTGCCTTATGGCCCTGTGCTATATTGTAGGAGCACTTGAAACCAGGTTTGTGTATCATGTTCAGATAGTAATAAGTCCTTGTTCTTCTGAATTAATGTTTTATGTTTCATTCTCTGATCTGGGAATTCTGGGAAAATGGCAGGTGAGAGACTAAGCTTTAAGATAATATTTGCATTTAGTCACTTTGGTTCCTTTGTTCGAACCTCAGCCCTAACAAAGCATTGAACACTTCCAGTGAGTTTTTTCCCAGGTAATGTGTGTTCTTATGTTTTTCAATGTAGCATTCCAAAATATGCCCGGTGCTATCCGCCCAGCCGCTCCTAGACCACCATTTAGTACTATGAGACCAGCTTCTTCACAGGTTCCGCGAGTCATGTCAACACAGCGTGTTGGTAAGTCTTAAAATACTTTCTGTAAAAATTGGTTTCCAATTTGAAAAATCATGATAAAAGTATGCAACCACATGTTTGTTTTTTAGCTAACACATCAACACAGACAATGGGTCCACGTCCCGCAGCTGCCGCTGCCGCAGCTACTCCTGCTGTCCGCACCGTTCCACAGTATAAGTACGCTGCAGGAGTCCGCAATCCTCAGCAGCATCTTAATGCACAGCCACAAGTTACCATGCAGCAGGTAGGACTTGACTCTTTATAAAGATGGCAGGCCTTGGTTGCAGTTAAGCTAAAAAGACAATTATGAGAGCTTAAGCTATCTAGAACATTCTGCTCATTGATGTCCCATTAATTGTACGTAAAACTGTCTGTGGGAATTAGACAAAGCACACAAGGACGCCTGACTGAACCACCCAGGCACCCCTACTTCTGTACTTTAAACTTGGAAAAATTCCTATTTTTTTCTAGCCTGCTGTTCATGTACAAGGTCAGGAGCCTTTGACTGCTTCCATGTTGGCATCTGCCCCTCCTCAAGAGCAAAAGCAAATGTTGGGTAAGTGCCTTTGTCCTACCTAGTCAGTTACAGAGCAGAACTGACTACAAAATGGGGAAGATACTTAGCTGTCATTTTTTAGTGCAAAGGCAGGTCTCAGGTTCCAGGATTGGTCTGAATTGACATGTCTGCTAAACATCTTAATAGTGTTCCAGGCTTTTAATGAAATACTTTGCTTTTGATGACTAGAATAATCGGGCATTATTTGCTATGGATCCCACTATAGTTTTGGAAGAGGGAATTTGAAGTAAATGAAAAAGAAACTTCAAGCACAGAATTAACAACTTCGTTGACTTGTGGTAGATCTTAATCGGTTTTTTAACTATCAGAATGGTGGATTTGGGCTTAGCATCTATATGCTATATACAAAAGTGAGGTTCTTCAATCCAGTTTTAATCATGGTGGCTGCCTTTACACTTCTGACTGAAGGAATTTGTGTATGTTTTTGATCCTAGGTGAACGGCTCTTTCCTCTAATTCAAGCCATGCACCCTACTCTTGCTGGTAAAATCACTGGCATGTTGTTGGAGATTGATAATTCAGAACTTCTTCATATGCTCGAGTCTCCAGAGTCTCTCCGTTCTAAAGTAATTTAAATTTGTCACTTACCTAACAGCCACTTGTATTCCAGGACTTTTCGTAGAAACTTGAACATCACTGAGTGCTTTATATAAGTCATGTGCATTTCTAAGTTTTAGAAATCTCAAGTATAAATTTATCACCACATACGGTGCTTTTATCCCCATTTTGTAATATATGTGGGGAAACAAGCAATTGAGGGTCAGAAATTGGCCCTCTGCTCACACAGCTAGTCAAGGACAGAGCTTGGTTGCACCTCCAGTCCGTTTAACTCCAGCATCAGTGCTGTCTTAGCTGTGCTGCTGCTCTAGTGAACAAAGAGATGTTTGCCATTGTTTCTCAACTGCGGGGGGCAGTTATGGTGACAGGAGTAAGAAGTAAATGCAAGAAGGTTCATAATTGTAGAATAGTGCTGGAACGGAACCCGAAAGGATATGGCTACAGTTGAAATTGGTTTTTTTGAAAGTGGTTCTTGCCACTTGCATCTGGGGAAAGGAGTTTATTGGTTTGCCTTTTTTGGACATTTATATGTTGTGAATTTGAAATTCTTCTAGTTAGTCCTTTTCAGAGCCAGTTTGTTCTTTTTTTAGGTTGATGAAGCTGTAGCTGTACTACAAGCCCACCAAGCTAAAGAGGCTGCCCAGAAAGCAGTTAACAGTGCCACTGGTGTTCCAACTGTTTAAAGTGAGTGTTCCTTCCTGGGTTTATTGGTTTAAGCTTGTTTTTATCAGTTTGAGCATATTTTTCAAGAAATCATTTTACCATTAATCCAAATGTATTGCTAACTTTTCAAAGAGAAGTAGAAATAGAAATTAAAAGAAATTTTACCTGTTAGCCTGGTATTGACTTGAATTTTGAAATCCAAGCACTTTTAAACGTTTTAGGTTATAATTTGTATAAGTGGGCTTGGCTGTTTATGTACTTACTCTCCAAGGACTTTCATAGTTTCTACCTTTCCTTGGGTGCAGTACTAACAGTTGCCCAGGGCCTGCACTCTTGCCCTTCTTTACTTCCAAGAAATGGGGTAATGTAGCAGCATAGCCCAGACCAGAGATTGCCAGAGCTTTTCTGTAAAGGACCAGATAGGAAATATTTTAGGATTTGTGGGCCATGTTGTCTATGTTGTAATTACTATAGTTTTAGGATGAAAGAACTCCTAGAAATGACATAAACGAATAGTCGTGTCTGTGTACCAATAAAACTTTACAGAAACAGGCTGCAGACTGAATTTGGCCATGGGCTTTAAATTTGCTACTAACAAGTGCCAGAATTGGTCATCTTGTTTTGTTGTTGGTACCTGGCCATTTGCATCTATACATTTTAAATTTGCACAGTGTTACATTTGATATCTTTAATATGATTGCCAGCATAGCAATAACTAGTAGTTCTATTGCTCATTATTTTTAACAGTTAGAATTATGAAATGCTAGCCTCTTAGCAAGTTTGATGATTACATTTTTTTCTCCCTGCATTCACAGATTGATCAGGGACCATGAAAAGAAACTCGTGCTTCACCGAAGAAAAATATCTAAACATCGAAAAACTTAAACATTATGGAAAAAAAACATTGCAAAATATAAAATAAATAAAAAAAGGAAAGGAAACTTTGAACCTTATGTACCGAGCAAATGCCAGGTCTAGCAAACAATGCTAGTCCTAGATTACTTATTGATTTAAAAACAACAAAAAAAAAAAACCACAAAAAAATAGTAAAATATAAAAACAAATTAATGTTTTATAGACCCTGGGAAAAAGAGTTTTCAGCAAAGTACAAAAATTTAAAGCATTCCTTTCTTTAATTTTGTAATTCTTTACTGTGGAATAGCTCAGAATGTCACTTCTGTTTTAAATAACAGAATTGATAACTGAGCAAGGAAACGTAATTTGGATTATAAAATTCTTGCTTTAATAAAAATTCCTTAAACAGTGCACAGTGTTGTTACGCTGTTTCATTTCTCTTTGTAATTGGTTTTCCACAAATAGGTGATAAGCTGGAATTGGCAGAACCACCTCTTCATGATAAAGGTGATAAGTTCAAGGATATCATAGTTTTATGGAAGAAGGGGCACAAGAATTTATTCAGTTGTTTTATGAATTTAGATTTCCATGTGAATTCTTGAACCAAGGTATATCAAGGTATATCTTGAACCAAGGTATATTTAATATTTTTTGAAATGATGCCAGTTTGACTATATTAAGGTTTCTTAGCTGGAAGTTAATTAGCTTAAACCCTCATTATATGGTGTGAAACAGTAACAGCAGTGAGTCCAAAGTTAGGATTAGTTTCAAGCCTTATTTTTTAAAAGGTCTTTAATTTGAAAGGAAATGAAGTTGTAATACCTTGTCCCCTAAAATACTTGTGAAAAAGTATGTGGGGTTTCTCCATCTAGAGAATGGATTTGGAAGATGGGGGCCAGGGTCCAGTCACCTAAATAAGAAATATCCTTGGTAGTTTGAATACACTGTTGAGAGAATGGCTTAGTTTTAATTTCTGTTCCATCCTCCACATATACTACTAGCAAAGTTAAGCTTTCTGAGTTGAATATCTGATTATCTAAGACCAGGCTAAAATAATTTCAACACAAACTCTTCAGGAACAATTAATGAATCCAGAAAAGGCCATGACTATGACAGTGTTATCCTCTGCATAATGAAGCTTTTAATCTCAGCTTCTCTTGAAACTCAAGGTACACATGTTAACCCCCACATACATACCCCAATGGCTTAAATACGTATTTTGTCTGACTGTAGATAAACTCCCTCTTACAGGCTGACAGAACATGTAGATGAAAACAATTTCTCTTAGTCACAATGCTTTAAGGCAGAAAAGCATATAACATTTTTGTTAAATTTGAATACAAAATGGTTCAAGCTTTGAGACACCTTAAAAGTTATATATCCATAAAATTCCATGCTTACATTCCAAGATCTAAAGTAGCAGATAGGATTTGCATAGAGAATAGGTCTCTATACACTGCATAGTTGGGATTTCTTTTGTGAAACTACCTATCACCCCATCTGTTCTTGAAAGGTCTTTATTAGATGTAGCAAACTTTCCATGACTGTTGAGAGGAACCAACAAAAGTGTAAAAGTATTTAGACCTATGTGATCTGCTTGTAGGGATTAAGAAAAAAATGATCTACATTTGGTTACTTGATGGTATATTTGCAAATTCATCTACTCACCAGAAGTTAACTTATAGCCCAAAAGTCTATTTACATGCCTTTACAGTCATTTGTCAAATGGCACTGAAAATCTGAGTTGAAACAAGTTCCCAGCTGAAGTTGAATAAGCCTGCTACCATTATTTCAACTTTCATACCATAAACAAGTATCCTTTGTGAGGTTTGTCAAGCTAGGGCCATGTTCTTGACTTTTCTGTGCTTGTTGGTGATTGTGCTGTTTAAATCATTCCTAAGCATAATGCTTAGGTGTTGTCTGGTGTCCCTAGGTTCGGGAAGGTAGATGAGCTTCATTCAGGCATAAGTTATAGAGCTTTTGGCTGAGTTCAAGGTTAACTATATATTAAATAAGGTGTCTTTAAGCAGGAACACATAAAGCAAGGATATATTGATGGAAATGAGGCTGGCTTACAGGTACCTGTTTCCCCTAGGAGCAATGATTCAATATTTGCCAATACCTTGTTAGTAGGACTTCATAGAACATAATAGCCACAATTAATGAAGTCTGGTTGTAGCTCCTAGAAAGGGCTTGTAACCTACAATAGTTTATTTTGAAGTGCCTAATTTCACGTGCGATTTGAAGTGAAGTAGAATAAGATGACTAGCATGTTCCTGCATATCTTTCTAAAGCCTGTTGTGGGGGCTTTGGAAGTTTTCAGACAAATTGATAGGTGGCATTTTTCTCTGCATACTGGATGTATAATCTAGGCTAACTGGAAACTTTTTAGCCTAGAATCTTCATTTTCTTGACTTTAGTATGTACCCGAAGACTTAACATGGGTAAAATAAGTAAAGGTAATGTATCTCGTTTTAATGCATGCCATCTTTTTTTTTTTTTTTTTAATTTATTTGTCAGAGAGAGAGGGAGAGAGCGAGCACAGGCAGACAGAGTGGCAGGCAGAGGCAGAGGGAGAAGCAGGAGCCCGATGTGGGACTTGATCCCAGGACACTGGGATCATGACCTGAGCCAAAGGCAGCCACTTAACCAACTGAGCCACCCAGGCGTCCCTAATGCATGCCATCTTTGAGTCTGTTTCTTACCCTCCCATCAAAGTAATGGATCTCAAGTGGATGACACTGTTGAAAGTACTTAAAAAATAAAAAATTAAAAAAAAAATTTCTAACAAACATACAATGAATTTTTATCCCCAGGGGTACAGGTCTGTTACTTGCCAGGTTTATACACTTCACAGCACTCACCATAGCACATACCCTCCCCCATGTCCATAACCCCCCCCCACCATGGACCCACCTTCCTCCATCTACCCTCAGTTTGTTTTCTGAGATTGAGTCACATGGTTTGTCTCCCTCCTGATCCCATCTTGTTTCATTTATTTTCCTACCCCCAAAACCCCCCATGTTGCATCTCCACTTCCTCATATCAGGGAGATCATATGATAGTTGTCTTTCTTTGATTGACTTATTTCACTAAGCATGATACCCTCTAGTTCCATCCACATCCTTAGAAATGGCAAGATTTCATTTCTTTTGATGGCTGCATATATACCACATCTTTATCCATCTGTTGATGGACATCTAGGTTCTTTCCATAGTTTGACTATTGTAGACATTCCTGCTATAAACATTTGGGTGCACGTGCCCCTTCGGATCACTACGTTTGTATCTTTAGGGTAAATACCCAGTAGTGCAATTGCTGGGTCATGGGGTAGTTCTATTTTCAACTTCTTGAGGAACCTCCATGCTGTTTTCCAGAGTGGTTGCACCAGCTTGCATTCCCACCAACAGTGTAGGAGGGTTCCCCTTTCTCCACATCCTCCCCAGCATCTGTCATTTCCTGACTTGTTTGTTAATTTTAGCCATTCTGACTGGTGTGAGGTGGTATCTCATTGTGGATTTGACTTGTATTTCCCTGATGCCAGAGTGATGTGGAGCACTTTTTCATGTGTCTGTTGGCCATCTGGATGTCTTCTTTGCAGAAATGTCTGTTCATGTCCTCTGCCATATCTTGATTGGATTATTTGTTCTTTGGGTGTTGAGTTTGATGAGTTCTTTATAGATTTTGGACACTAGCCCTTTATCTGATATGTCGTTTGCAAATATCTTCTCCCATTCTATCAGTTGTCTTGGTTTTGTTGACTGTTTCCTTTGCTGTGCAAAAGCTTTTGATCTTGATGAAGTCCCAATAGTTCATTTTGCCCTTGCTTCCCTTGCCTCTGGCAATGCTCCTAGGAAGAAGTTGCGGCTGAGGTCGAAAAGGTTGCTGCCTGTGTTCTCCTCAAGGATTTTGATGCATTCCTTTCTCACATTGAGGTCCTTCATCCATTTTGAGTCTATTTTCGTGTGTGGTGTAAGGAAATGGTCCAGTTTCATTTTTCTGCAAGTGGCTGTCCAATTTTCCCAACACCATTTATTGAAGAGGCTGTCTTTTTTCCATTGGACATTCTTTCCTGCTTTGTCGAAGATTAGTTGACCATAGAGTTGAGGGTCTGTTTCTGGGCTCTCTATTCTGTTCTATTGATCTATGTGTCTGGTTTTGTGCCAGTACCATACTGTCTTGATGATGACAGCTTTGTAATAGAGCTTGAAGTCCAGAATCGTGATGCTACCAACTTTGGCTTTCTTTTTCAATATTCCTTTGGCTATTCAAAGTCTTTTCTGGTTCCATATAAATTTTAGGATTATTTGTTCCATTTCTTTGAAAAAAATGGGTGGGATTTTGATAGGGATTGCATTAAATGTGTAGATTGCTTTAGGTAGCATAGACATTTTCACAATATTTGTTCTTCCAATCCAGGAGCATGGAACATTTTTCAATTTCTTTCATGAGTACTTTATAGTTTTCTGAGTATAGATTTTTAGCCTCTTTGGTTAGGTTTATTCCTAGGTATCTTATAGTTTTGGATGCAACTGTAAACGGGATTGAGTCCTTAATTTCTCTTTCTTCTGTTTTGTTGTTGGTGTAAAGAAATGCAACTGATTTCTGTGCATTGATTTTATATCCTGACACTTTACGGAATTCCTGTACAAGTTCTAGCAGTTTTGGAGTGGAGTCTTTTGGGTTTTCCACATAGAGTATCATATCATCTGCAGAGTGAGAGTTTGACTTCTTCTTTGCCAGTTTGGATGCCTTTAATTTCTTTCTGTTTTCTGATTGCTGAGGCTAGGACTTCTAGTACTATGTTGAATAGCACTGGTGATAATGGACATTCCTGCCGTGTTCCTGACCTTAGCTGAAAAGCTTTCAGTTTTTCTTCATTGAGAAGGATATTTGCAGTGGGTTTTTCATAGATGGCTTTGATAATATT
The DNA here is from genome assembly GCA_004024625.1 of Mellivora capensis. Classification (NCBI taxonomy): domain Eukaryota; kingdom Metazoa; phylum Chordata; class Mammalia; order Carnivora; family Mustelidae; genus Mellivora; species Mellivora capensis. The sequence goes on along the minus strand of PISX010004775.1, from coordinate 82,512 downwards.
GAGGTATGTGCCCTCTATCCCTACACTTTGAAGAGTTTTGATCAGGAAGGGATGCTGTACTTTGTCAAATGCTTTTTCAGCATCTATTCAGAGTATCATATGGTTCTTTTTCTTTGTTTTATTAATGTATTGTATCACATTGATTAATTTGTGGATGTTGAACCAGCCTTGCAGCCCTGGAATAAATCCCACTTGGTTGTGGTGAATAATCCTTTTAATGTACTGTTGGATCCTACTGGCTAGTATTTTGGTGAGAATTTTTGCATCTGTGTTCATCAAGGATATTGGTCTGTAATTCTCTTTTTTGATGGGTTCCTTGTCTGGTTTGGGGATCAAGGTGATGCTGGCCTTATAAAATGAGTTTGGAAGTTTTTCTTCCATTTCTATTTTTTGGAACAGTTTCAGGAGAATAGGAATTAATTCTTCTTTAAATGTTTGGTAGAATTCCCCTGGGAAGCCGTCTGGCCCTGGGCTTTTGTTTGTTTGGAGATTTTTGATGACTTTCAATCTCCTTACTGGTTATGGGTCTGTTCAGGTTTTCTATTTCTTCCTGGTTCAGTTGTGGTAGTTTATATGTCTCTAGGAATGCATCCATTTCTTCCAGATTGTCCAGTTTGTTGGCATAGAGTTGCTCATAGTATGTTCTTATAATTGTTTGTATTTCTTTGGTGTTGACTATGATCTCTCCTCTTTCATTCATGATTTTATTTATTTGGGTCCTTTCTCTTTTCTTTTTGATAAGTCTGGCCAGGGGTTTATCAATCTTATTAATTCTTTCAAAGAACCAGCTCCTAGTTTCGTTGATTTATTCTATTATTTTTTTGTTTTCTATTTCATTGATTTCTGCTCTGATCTCTATTATTTCTCTTCTCCTGCTGCGTTTAGGCTTTCTTTCTTGTTCTTTCTCCAGCTCCTTTAGGTGTAGGGTTAGGTTGTGTATTTGAGACCTTTCTTGTTTCTTGAGAAAGGCCTGTACGGCTATATATTTTCCTCTCAGGACTGCCTTTGCTGTGTCCCACAGATTTTGAACCGTTGTGTTTTCATTATCATTTCTTTCCACGGATTTTTTCAATTCTTCTTTAATTTCCTGGCTGACCCATTCATTCTTCAGAAGGATGCTGTTTAGTCTCCATGTATTTGGGTTCTTTCCAAATTTCCTCTTGTGATTGAGTTCTAGCTTCAGAGCAATGTGGTCTGAAAATACGCAAGGAATGATCCCAATCTTTTGATACTGGTTGAGACCTGATTTATGACCCAGGATGTGATCTATTCTGGAGAATGTTCCATGTGCACTAGAGAAGAATGTGTATTCTGTTGCTTTGGGATGAAATGTTCTGAATATATCTGTGATGTCCATCTGGTGTAGTGTGTCGGTTAAGGCCTTCATTTCCTTGTTGATCTTTTGCTTGGATGATCTGTCCATTTCAGTGAGGGGAGTGTTAAAAGTCCCCTACTATTATTGTATTATTGTTGATGTGTTTCTTTGATTTTGTTATTAATTGGTTTATATAGTTGGCTGCGCCCACATTAGGGGCATAGATATTTAAAATTGTTAGATCTCCTTGTTGGACAGACCCTTTATGATATAGTGTCCTTCCTCATCTCTCATTATAGTCTTTGGCTTAAAATCTAATTGATCTAAGGATTGCCACCCCAGCTTTCTTCTGATGTCCATTAACATGGTAAATTGTTTTCCACCCCCTCACCTTAAATCTGGAGGTGTCTTCGGGTCTAAAATGAGTTTCTTGTAGGCAACATATTGATGGGTTTTGTTTTTTTATCCATTCTGATACCCTGTGTCTTTTGATTGGGGCATTTAGCCCATTAACATTCAGGGTAACTATTGAGAGATATGAATTTAGTGCCATTGTATTGCC
>PISX010004775.1:0-80535 GCA_004024625.1 Mellivora capensis | reverse complement strand
ATGATCTACTACTTTTAGGCTCTCTCTTTGCTTAGAGGACCCCTTTCAATATTTCCTGTAGAGCTGGTTTGGTGTTTGCAAATTCTTTCAGTTTTTGTTTGTCCTGGAAGCTTTTTATCTCTCCTCCTATTTTTAATGATAGCTTAGCTGGATATAGTATTCTTAGCTGCATGTTTTTCTCGTTTAGTGCTCTGAATATACCATGCCAGTTCTTTCTGGCCTGCCAGGTCTCTGTGGATAAATCTGCTGCCAATCTAATATTTTTACCATTGTATGTTACAGACTTCTTTTCCCAGGCTGCTTTCAGAATTTTCTCTTTGTCGCTAAGACTTGTAAATTTTACTATTAGGTGACCGGGTGTGGACCTATTCTCATTGATTTTGAGGGGGGGGGTTCTCTGCACCTCCTGGATTTTGATGCTTGTTCCCTTTGCCATATTAGGGAAAGTCTCTACAATAATTCTCTCCAATATACCTTCTGCTCCCCTCTCTCTCTCTTCTTCTGGAATCCCAATTACTCTAATATTGTTTCATCTTATGGTGTCACTTATCTCTCAAATTCTCCCCTCGTGGTCCAGTAGCTGTTTGTCCCTCTTTTGCTCAGCTTCTTTATTCTCTGTCATTTGGTCTTCTATATCACTAATTCTTTCTTCTGCCTCATTTATCCTAGCAGTAAGAGCCTCCATTTTTTATTGCACCTCATTAATAGCTTTTTTTTTTTTTATTTCAACTTGGTTAGATTTTAGTTCTTTTATTTCTCCAGAAGGGGCTTTTCTCTCTCCAAAGAGGGTTTCTCTAATATCTTCCATGCCTTTTTTTAAGCTCAGCTAGATCCTTGAGAATCGTCATTCTGAACTCTAGAGCTGACATCTTACCAATGTCTGTATTGATTAGGTCTCTAACCTTCGGTACTGCTTCTTTTTTTTGTGGTGAGTTTTTCCGCCTTGTCATTTTGTCCAGATAAGAGTATATGAAGAAGCAAATAAAATGCTAAAAGGGTGGCAAAGACCCCAGGAAAATGTACTTTAACCAAATCAGAAGAGACCCCAAATCATGGGGGGGGGGGGCAGAAAGGGGATAAAAAGAAGTTCAGAAAAAGAAAAGCAGATAAAGAAAAAAAAAATATATATATATATATTAGACTGGTGACTAGAACAGGGTCACCCACTTAATTTTGGGAGTAATTTGGTCTCTTAGAAGAAACTACCTCCCAAAATTTTAAAGAATGAAAAATGTATACAAGGGTAAACACAATAAAGGGATAGAATATGCCTATAGAGATTGAAAAAAACAAAAATTTTTTTTAATTTCTAAAAAAGGAGTTGATAATGTAAGTTGGTTGGGAGAATAAAGAAAAAAAGTGGAGAGAATTTGCTCGTGCTGGAGACTAGAACAAGCCCAGAGCTAGATTTAGGGTATATTTTGATCTATTAGAAGAAGTTGTACCCCAAATTTTTTAGAAGAAAAAACCCTATGTGTATACAAAAAATAAAGTTAAATACAATGAAGGATAAAATAGGACTATAATTATGAAGGTTCAAAAATAATATTTTTTATGAAAGATATTGTTAAGATAAACTAAACATTTTAAAAAAGAAAAGGGTAAAAGTTAAAAAAAAATTTCAGCAGAAAAAAAAAATTAAAAAAATTAAATTAACTGGAAGACTAAAGAATCATGGGGAGAAAGCCATGAGGTCCGTGCTTTGCTTTCTCCTCCTTTGGAATTCTGCTGCTCTCCTTGGTAAGTGAACTTGGTCTTGGCTGGATTTCTTGTTGATCTTCTGGGGGAGGGGCCTGTTGTAGTGATTCTCAAGTGTCTTTGCCCGAGGCAGAGCTGCACCGCCCTTACCAGGGGCCGGGCTAAGTAATCCGCTCCAGTTCACTTTCAGGAGCTTTTGTTCCCTGAGTGCTTTCCATAGAGTCCGGAGGACGGGAATGAAAATGGCGGCCTCCTAGTCTCCGCCCGAAGGAGCCGAGAGCTCGGGGCCCTACTCCTCAGTGCACCCTCGGAGAAGAGCGCCCAATGATTCCCGTCTCCCTGGCCTCTGGCCGCGCTCCGAGCTCACCCAGCCTGCGACCGGTTCAAGGTAACCCCGAGCTGAGAGCTCACTCCTCGGCTCTGTCTCTGTAGCCGGCTTCCCCGCTCCGATACCTGCTAGCTCTGCGACACTCAGACACCCTTCTGTGACCCTGCGGGACCTGGGGCCACGCTGACCCCGTGTGGGCTTCACCCCAGTTTAGCCTCTGGAGCGATGTCCCTCCGTGGAGACTTTTAAAAGTCCCGATTTAGTGCTCCATTGCTCCGCCGCTTGCCGGGAGCTGGCCCCTCCCCCCACGGTCTATATTCCCGTTGCTTTGGATTCACTTCTCCGCTGACCCTACCTTTCAGAAAGTGGTCGATTTTCTGTTTCTAGAATTGCTGTTCTTCTCTTCAATATCCCATTGGATTTGTACCGTGTTTGCAGTGGTTTGATAAGCTATCGAGCTGATCTCCTGCTACCTGATGTAGTTTCAGCTGCTACTTCTCTGCCACTTAGAAATGTTCTTAATCTTTTGATGTAAAACCATGGTCCCAGATTATTTGCAGAGAGTAAATGACTTTGAAGAGGACCTGGATACTTGGCTTTAGTGAGGGCATTCTCCCTATAAAACAGTTCTCATAGGAACGAAGTGAATCAGAAGGTTGGTTGAAGTTGGAACAAGCAAAATGGGTGGTTAGATCAGTACACTGGCGACTATCATCGGTGCACACCACTTTGCTAGGAGACCAGATGGTCATGAGGACATCTGAGTCTGCTGGACAGGACAGCCACCCCTTTGGACAATGCCAAGGCTACACTGGATTTCTGTTGCCCTTTTTCTGGGCTTCATACAGACTCTTCTGTAAATATAACCTCTTCAGCTAGATAATACAATTGGTTAGACTTAAGCGTTCTTCCTTACCACTTTGATAGCTTTTAGATGTTGCTGAGTCTTTTTAAAACCATCTAGTTAGAGGAGTATTAAGCATTTACATAGCAGGATTTGAGGGTAACCCCATTTCAAATTTTAGGTGTTAATCCTAGCTTTTTATCAAATCCGATCACAATCATGGCAAATTCAGGGGGAAGAAAAGATGGTCCTACCCACAAAGGCAGAAAAACATGCAATTTACTTACTTTGTTACTGACATTATCCCCAGAAAACTTGAAAAAACGTGGGATACTTGTCTAAATTAATATTCTTTCTGTAGAGAAAAAGCCCTTCACATTAGATGTCAAGAATATTTGTATTTTTTTGAAATATCTCAAGTTACATAATAACCATTGATAAGGTATATGTGAGCAGATGGACTTATGATTGATGATGGGGTTTTTTTCAGTGTAACCCCCCAAGTAAAAAATAACTATACATTTGTAATATAGAATGAGTTGATGCTAAATTGAATGCTAAAGGCATGTCCTTCCAAATTTTTCAATTCGAGTAAGCTTTATTTGTAAGTGACATTAGTGATGTAATTTACAATACCAACTGTGATGCACTGGTAATTAGAAGAGTGAGCCTTCAGGCAGGGGCATGGAAAGTCATGGAATATTTTCTCCTAATGAAAGATGTCTGCTTTGGAATCAATAAGGGTAACTGCTAATATTGAGCATGTACAGCATGTTTACTTACCAAGTGAATTGTTTACATGCACTATTATTGTTAAGACCACTCTGAGATTGAGTAATATATTCCCATCTTACAGTAGAGGAAACTGAAGGTTTGAGTTTCATGATTTGCCCAAAAGTACATAATAAGTGATGGTGAAGTATTTGAATCTAGATCCTTAGGCTCTACAGTTCATGCCAAAACTCTGGGTAAACGGTCTATAAGTTACCAAAAAACCAAACCAAACAAAACAAAAAACCCCACAAAAAAAAAAAAAAAAAAAAAAAAAAAAAAAAAAAAAAACCCACACAAAAACTTCCAAAAAAGCAAGTATGTATTTGGGCTTACCTTCAGCCTTGGGGCGGTGGAGGGTGGTGAGAGGCAGCATAACATGACACAGGTCTACCAAAGCACATGGTAAGAAGCAAAAACAAAGATGCTTTTCTCTTGACATAATTTAGGGCAGCCAAAACAACGAAAGGAGTCATTATTTAGAAGAAAAGGGTCTTTACCGAACCTGGGCTTAAAATTCTAAATCAGAATCTTTTCTTCTGAGCATCTTAGACTGCCTGGGAATCTCAAACATTTCCTTTAGCAACCCTGTGATGGTTTTTCTGTGCTCTTTCGTATTTCCATTCTTGTAGGTTCTCTTGGAATTGGTAAATGGATTTAGTCAAAACCTTTCAATTATGAGTTTTTTTAAAACCTGTGAAATTAACCTTCTGACCCCTGTATTGCATTTCTGTGCCAGTTAGGAAAGTATGAACATTTTCTCAACAGTTTCTAAGAAATGTGTTTGATATGATGTGAAGTGCTGCTGCTAAAGAAGAAATTGCCAACAAATTAGGTATGTTTTTTTTTTTTTTAAGTAACACATACTGCTAGTAAGTGGCAAAGCCAAATCCAGAACTCTAAGACTCTGACTTGAGTCTCTGCTATTATTAGCTTTTACTTTAATTTAGCTTTTATTTCTCTTGTTAATCCTTTATGCTGAAAAAATTAAACAGATAGGAATTCTGTGTATTTCCTTTATCAATATATGAATAGCTAGTAACTTTTTAAAGATAGAATTTTTTTTCTGTTGTCATTTAAACTTTGTCTCAGAGATCACGGTCTCAAAGTGATGTCAGAATCATGGTAATGTTAAGTCATTCCTTTTTTTTCTCTCCCCTTTTATGACCAGTAGACATCCATAACTGAGCAAAAGTGCCTCTGCTGGTTACCCCCAAGGGACACACTAGTCCACCTGTGCCCTCAGAAATAGGTTCTTTCTAGTAAGGGCTACAGATCCAAGAGATTTGTGAACCTCCTGTCCCCTGTGATGGGAGGTAAAATGAGCTTGGAGAATGTAAAACTGGGCAGGTATCAACTGAGATCATGTGGAGTCCAGCCTCTGGAGGGGAAACTTCAGCATGCCAACAGAATGGGGCAGAGATGGGTAGAGAACAGGTTTGGATGCAAAGGAGCGGGGGAACTCAAGCAGAGTGGCCTGTCTCTGCAGGTTGATATTGCAAGGGTCTGGGCTTTGAGCCACCTCTATGACAGAGGAGATGGAAAGTGAAAATGGTGAGTGAACACAGTTGTGCAAGACAAACCTGTTTCTCTCCCAGAAGTACCCATATTTCTTAGGAAGAACCTCTATGACTTGTGGACCAGAAGGAGAAAGGGAAGGAGGCAGGTAAGGATAACAAAGGGCATTAACATTATCTGGTGTGTTTGTCAGGACTTCAACAGCAAGTCCACCCACAAACCCCAGAGTGGGGTCCTCCCGCACCAGGCTTTGGGTACCTTCAATACTTTTAAGTACCAAACCTATACCTTCCTACCTCTGCTGTCAGCTCCTTGTGTGCACTCCCAAGTACACTCCAAGAGCCAGCTCTCCAGCAGACAGAAGATGCCCAGATAATAGGCCAAGGTCAGTGCACAAGGGAGAAACCACAAATAGAGCTATAGCACTACAGTCTGGAAGACGAAAGAAGAAAGGTTTCTAATAGCCAGCCTGTTGAAATGTAAGAACCAAAGAGGAGATAATACATTAGTTAAAGCGCTTTCTACTTCAAATGTGAAGGCAGAAATGCATACTATAAACAGCATCAAGGAAATACAGTATCTGGGGCACCTGGGTGGCTCAGTCGGTTAAGCATCTGCCTTCTGCTCAGGTCTTGATCCCAGGGCCCTGGGATGGAGCCCTGTGTCAGGCTCTGCTCAGGGAGGAGCCTGCTTCTCCCTCTCCCTCTGCCTGCTGCTCTACCTGCTTGTGTGCTCGCTTTCTCTCTCTCTCTCTACTAAACAGATAAAATCTTAAAATTAAAAAAAAAAAAAAAAGGAAATATACTATCACAAAAAGAAAATGATAATTCTCTACCAGGGAATACAAAGGACCAGAATAGTAAGATCTAACTGATAAAGAATTCACAATAGCTTTTATGAGGAAATTCAACAAACTACAAAAAAACCCAATGAACTCAGGAATAAAACATGAACAGAAAGAGTTCTTTACCAAAGAGATCAAAATTATTTTTAAAAGCTAATAAATTCTGGGCTCAAAAATTTAATGAATGAATGGAAGAATGCACGAGAGAGCATCAGTAACAGGACAGGGCAGATGGAAGAATAAATTACTTGAAGAGAAGGAGTATAGAAAAAATTCCAGAGGAGAGAGAACTAGAATCTTAAAGGAGTGAAGAAATGCTACAGGAGTTACTGAATTCCATCAGGAAGGCAAGTGAGAACACAGAAAAACTGTTGTACCAGAAAGAGAAGAGAGGAAAGAAGGCAGATTATATGAGGAAATAACAGCTGAGAATTTTCCAAATTCAGGAAAGGGCTTGGACATAACACGTCTGCGAAGCTAACAACACCCTATAATTTCAATGCAAAAAGACCTTCCGCAAGACACATACTGCAACTCAAAAATCAATGATAAAGAATCTAAAAGGCAGCCAGGGTAAAAAAGAAAGTAACCTCCAAAGCAATCGCATTAGGCTATCAACAGATTTCTTACAGAAACTACAAGCCAGGGGAGAGTAGAAGGACATATTCCAAGTGTTAAAAGATTAAAAAAAAAAAAAAAGTGCTAGCCAAGAATACTTTTATCAGGCACAATTATTCTTCAGATACAAAGGAGAAATAACTCCCTCACAAAAACATTGAGGGAGTTCACACCACTAGACCTGCTTTGTAATAAAGGCCGAAAGGAATTATTTAAGATGAAAGGAAAATATGCTAATCAGAGACATGAAAACATGAAAGTACACAACATTCTGGTAAAGGTGAAAAATAGGAAGTGTAACTCTGTTAGAATGGTGTGCTAACCGGGGCGCCTGGGTGGCTCAGTGGGTTAATGCCTCTGCCTTCAACTCAGGTCATGATCTCAGGGTCCTGGGATCAAGTCCCACATTGGGCTCTCTACTAGGCAGGGAGCCTGCTTCCTCCTCTCTCTCTCTCTCTGCCTGCCTCTCTGCCTACTTGTGATCTCTTTCTGTCAAATAAATAAAATATTTTTAAAAAAATGGTGTGCTAACCACTATAGTATAAAAGTTGAAAAAGGTATCAAAAGTATAACTAATATGATTTGCTAAAAAATACACAGCATAAAAATAAGTAAATTGTGACACCAAAAATATAAAAGGGGAGTAAAAGTGTGGATCCTTTGAGGCAAATAAATGCAAGTTGCTATCAGCATAAAATGAACTATTTTCTCTATGAGATGTTACATGTAAGCCTCATGGTAATCACAAAGTGAAAGTCGAGAGTAGATTTATGGGGCGAGGGGTGGGGGAAGGTGGCAGGGAGAGAACAGAGCATACCACCTTGGGAAACTACAAATTTACAAAGAAACAGAAGGAAAAAGAAACAATGGAGATACAGGATAACTAGAAGTCAAGAAGGTGGCATTAATAATCTTTACATATCAATAATCACTCTAAATGTGAATAGGTTGGATTCACCACTCCTCAAGAGGCACAGTGGTTGGATAGCTAGAACAACAAGCCACAAACATATGCTGCCTAAAGGAGAGTCAACTCAGCCCTAAAGATACACACAGGTTCAAACTGAAGGGACAGAAGAAGATATTCTAGGTGAATGGAAACCAAGAGAAAATAGAGATAGCCATATTGATTTCAGACAACTAGACTTTAACTCCAAAAAGGGTAATGAGACAAAGAAGGTCATTATATAATGATAAAGTTGTCTTTACATCAAGAAGATAAAACAATCATAAGTATATATGCAACCAACATTGGAGCACCTAAATATATTAAGCAAATAGTAACAGATCTGAAAGGAGAAATAGACAATACCATAATAGTAGGGGGGGCTTCAGTACTAGTTGGGAACTCTCAACAATTGATAGATCATCCACACAAAAAAATTAACAGGGAAACGTTGGAATTTTTTTTTTAAGATTTTATTTATTTATTTGACAGAGATCACAGGCAGAGAAGCAGGCAGAGAGAGATGGGAGAAGCAGGTTCCCTGCTGAGCAGAGAGCCCGATGCGGGGCTCAGTCCCAGGACCCTGGGATCATGACCTGAGTCCAAGGCAGAGGCTTTAACCCACTGAGCCACCCAGGTGCCCCAAAACGTTGGAACTTAGCCATACTCTAGACCAGGTGGACTTAATAGACATGTGAAACATTCCATCCAACACAGAATACACATTCTTCTGAAATACACATGGTACATTCTCTAGGATAGATCATATGATAGGACACTAAACCAGTCTTAGCACATTTAAGATAGAAATCATACCAACTATCTTTTGGGACCACAATAATATGGAACTAGAGATAAACAGGAACAAAGTTGGAAAATCAACAAACATGGAAACTAAACACACTTCTAAACAACAAATGGGTCAAAGATAAGAGACATTACTTTAAAACAAATGAAAATGGAAACAAATAGCAAAGTCTATGGAATGGTACTTGGAGAAGTTTAAAGCAATGAACATTTTAAGAAATTAGATTTCTGATAAGCAATCTAATTTCATACCTCGAGGAACTAGAAAAAGAAAATTTAAGCCCAAAGTTAACAGAAGGAAAAGAGTGTGGAAGCTCCACAAAAAAAAATTAAAAATGCAATTACCATATGATCCAGTAATTCCACTCCTGGGTATTTACCCAAGAAAATAAAAACACTAATTTGAGAAGATATGTGCACCCCTGTGTTTATTACAGCATTTTTATAATAGCCAAGATATGGAAGCAACCAAAGTGTCCACTATAGATCTATAGATGAATGGATAAAAGAATAAAAAAGGGGGGTGTGTGTGTGTGTGTGTGTGTGTATTTGTAATGGAATATTAATGAACCATAAAAAAATGAAATCTTGCCATTTGCAACAAATGGAAAGATCTAGAGGGTATAATGTTAAGTGAAATAAGTCAGAGAAAGACAAAGACCATATGATTTTACTCATGTGGAATTTAAGAAACAAAACAAAAACAAAACAAAAATATTTAAAAAGGCAAAACAAAACACAAAGCACACAAAGCAAAACAAAACAAAAAAACCCACCCCAGACCTTTAAATATAGAGAACAAACTGGTTGCTACCAGAGGGGAGGTGTGTGGGGGCATGGGTGAAATACATAAAGGGGAGTAAGAGTAGTTATCTTCATGAGCACTCAGAAATGTATAGAATTGTTAAATCACTATATAGTACACTGAAAAGTAATATAACACTCTATGTTAATTATACTTGAATTTAAATAAAAAAGAAAACCTGAGCAAGTGAGATTAATCATGGAGATGAAAAGATGGTTCAACATATGGAAATCAATAAATGCAATGCATTACATCAATAGAATGAAAGCTAAAAATCACATGGTTATCAAAATAGATGCAGAAAAAGCACTTAACAAAACACAGTATCACTTTCATGATAAAAACCCTCAACAGATTAAGTATAGGAGGAAGATACCTAACATAATAAAAGCCATAAATGAAAAGCCCACAGCTGATATTATATTCAACAGTGAAAAATTGAGAACTTCCTCTAAGATCAGAAACAAGCTAAATATAACCACTCTCATCACTCTTATTCAATATGATACTGGAAGTCCTAACTGGAGCAATTAGGCAAGACAAACAAATGAAAGGCATCCAAATTGGAAAGAAAGAGGTAAGTGGCACCTGGCTGGCTCATCCAAAGAGCATGCAACTCTTGATCTTGGGGTCATGAGTTTGAACTCCATGTTGGGTGTAGAGATTGCTTAAAATAAATTTTTAAAAAAATTTTAAAAAGGAAAGAAGTAAAAGGTCATTGTATTCAGATGACAAATTTATATAGAGAAAATCCAAAAGACTAGCAAAAAATTGGGAGGAAGTAACCAATGAATTCAGTAAAGTTGCAGATATAAAATTGACCTACAGAAATAGAGTGCATTTCTATATGCTAATAATGAAATATTTGAAAAAGTAATAAAGAAAACTGTCCCAATAACAATAGAATCAAAACCAATAAAATACCTAGTAATAAATTTAACCAAGGAAGTGGAAGATGTGGTACAACTACCACAAGACTTTTTAAACAAATGAAAAAGACACAAATAGACATCCTGTACTTATAGATGGAAAGACTTAATATTGTTAAAATGTCCATACTACCCAAAGTCGTCTATAGATTCAACTCAATCCCTATCAAAATTTCAATGACATTTTTCACAGAAATAGAACAAAAAATCCTAAAATCTGTATGGAACCACAAAAGACCCTAAGTAGCCAAAGCAATCTTGAGTAAGAAGAACAAAGCTGGAGTCAATACTTACTGATTTCAAACATACTACAAACCCATGGTAACTAAATGGTATAAAACTAGATATAGACCAATGGAACAAAATAGCCTAAAATTAACCCCTCCATGTATAGTCAAATAATATTTGATAAGGGAGCTGAGAACACCCAATGGTAAAGGATGGTCTCTTCAACAAATGGTGCTGGGAAGACTGGATAATAATACATGCAGAAAAATGAAACTGGACCTATCTTACACCACTCACAAAAATTAACTTGAAATTGATCAAATTAAACATAAATCTTGATAACAAACTTCCTAGAAGAAAACATAAGGAAGAACTCTTCAACTTTGGTTTTGGCAATGATTTTTTGATAGGATGCCAAAAGCAAAAATCAACAAATATGACTACATGAATCTTAAAATCTTCCTCACAACAAAAGATACAATCAACAAAATGAAAAGCCAACCTACAAAATGGGAGAAAATATTTGCAAACCACATATTAGGTAAGGGATTAATACTCAAACTATATAAGGAACTCATAACAACAAAACAATCCAGTTAAAAATGGGCAGATATTTTTTCCAAAGAAGACTTCCAGATCACTAATAGGCCCATGAAAAGATACTCGACATCACTAATTACCAGGGAAATGCAAATACTAGCCACAATGAGATTATCACTTCACACTTTATGCTGTTTTCAAGAAGACAAGAGATAATGAATGTTGGTGAGGATGTGAAGAAAAGGGAACTGTTGTACACTGGTGGTGGGAATGAAATTTCTTCAGCTACTATGGAAAACAATATGGAGTTTCCTCAAAAAATTAAAAATAGATCTATCTGGTTTATCAGTTCCACTTCTGGGTATACACACAAAGGAAATGAGAATTTGGTATCAAAAAGATATATGCAGTTCCATGTTTATTGCAGTATTGTTCACAGTAGCCAAGATATGGAGACAACCTAAATACCCATCAACAGGTGAATGGATAAAGAAAAGATGCTGTGTATACATATACAATGGAATATTATTTAGCCATTATAAAGAACATTTTGCCATGTGTGACAACACATATGGACCTTGAGGATATTACGCTAAGTGAGATAGACAGAAAAAGACAAATACTATATGATATAGCTTATATGTGAAATTTAAAAAAAGAGAAGCTCATGGGCTTCCAGTTCAAGACAGTGATGGAGGAAGATCCTAAACTCATCTCCTCCCATGACACACCAAATCTACAGTTACATCACTTTCTTCTGGAAAAAAACCACAAACCTACCTGAGTGAGTCCTATACATCAGGCAAATGAAAAAGTAACATATCAAAGCAGGTAGGAGAGATTGAAACAAAATATTACCACAAACACCACCCCTGCTGCAGAGACCCTGAATCAGGAGTACACTTAAATTCAGAGCTTTTTTGTGAAGAGTTTGAGCCTCACATCTAGCACCCCAACTTTTAAGACCTGCACCTGAGATACGAGCCCCCATAATATCTAGCTGTGAAAACCAACAGGGCTTGTGTCCATAATACCCCACAGATACAGCAAAGTGAGAAAGGATTCCTATAGGGCTGTCCCAGGGACACAGCAGACTGAGAAGTACCCAGATTTCTTGCAAATGAAGCTTATTTGCTTATCTTAAAGAATTGGCCTAAAAGGGAGTCATCTAACTTAACACACATCTGGGAGCTTGCTGGGGTACTCTTTAGGGATGGAGGCAGATGGATGCTATCTTTGCACCTTCCCTCTGCCTTGCGTCAGCTTGCTGATGTTTCCACAAAAAAGAGTTGGAACTTCTTTTAGTGCTCTGATTTTTGTGGCAGCTATCAGGGGACACATTTAGATGTCCTTGTTGGTTGGTTAGGCTTATATTCGTGGGTTTTATAAGACTGTAAATAATGGGGAAAGTATGCTTAACAGGCTACCACCCTGGGGCCACAACAAGAGGGACAGACTGAATCCAGTCATACTATGGAAAGACCTAAATGAAATAGAAATACGTAATATGCCTGATAGAGAATTTAAAGTAATGATCATAAAGATACTCATGGGACTTGAGAAAAGAGTGGAGGACTTCAGTGAGACTCTTAACAAAGAGATTAAAAATAACACATCGGAGGTGAAGAGCTCAATAAATGAAATTAAAAATACAATAGATGAAATAAATAGTGGGCTAAAGAAAGCAGAGGGATTTGTCAGTGACCTGGTTGATAGAGTAATGGAAAGCAATCAAGCTGAGCTGGTGAAAGACAAACATAATGCATAATGAGAATAGAACTTAGAGAACTCAGTTCACCATCAAACATACATTTGCATTATAGGGATCCCAGAATGAGAAGAGGGAGAAAGAGGGGCAAAAAACGTATTTGAAGAAATAACAGCTGAAAACTTCCTAAATCTAGGGAGGGAAACAGAGATCCAGATTCAGAAGGCACAGAAATCCCCCAACAGATTCAACCCAAGGAAGTCCACACCAAGACACATAGTAATTAAAATGGCAATAAAAATACTGATAACAAAACGTTGCAAGAGAAAAGAGAAGTTACATACAAAGGCAACCCTATAAGTTTATCAGCTGATTTTTCTGCAGGAACCTTGCAGACCAGAAGGAAGTGGCACAATATATTCAAAGCAATGAAAGGGAAAAATTGCAACCAAGACTATTCTATACAGCAAGGTGATCATTCAGAATAAAAGGACAGGTAAATAGTTTCCCAGGAAAACAAAAGTTAAAAGAATTCCTGACCACTAAGTCAGCCCTACAAGAAATGTCAAAGGGAACTCTGTGAGTGGAAAATAAAACTATAAGTAAGAGAAAAAAAAAAAAAAAAATATATATATATATATCACAAAAATAAAAATTTAGTATGTCTATAAAAATCAGTGAAAAGCACAAAATTAAAGGATGCAAAATATGATACCAAATATCCGAAATATGAGGGGAAAGGAGTAAAGAATGGGTTCAAGATTAAGTGACCATTGGGGCGCCTGGGTGGCTCAGTGGGTTAAAGCCTCTGCCTTCGGCTCAGGTCGTGATCCCAGGGTCCTAGGATCGAGCCCCGCATCAGGCTCCCTGCTCAGCAGGGAGTCTGCTCGCCCCCCCTCCGCCGCCTCTCTGCCTACTTGTGATCTTTATCTGTCAAATAAATAAAATCTTTAAAAAAAAAAGATTAAGTAACCATCAACTTAATATAAACTGCTATATGCTGAAGGTGTTATGTATAAACCAAATGGTAACCACAAAAAAAATAGTAATAGGCAAAAAAAAAAAAAAAAAAGGAGTAAGGAATCCAAGTGTTTTGCTAAAGAAAACCAACTATGCAGGAGAAATCAGGGCAAGAAAAGAAAGGAATCTACAAAAAACGACCACAATACAAGTAACAAAATGGCAATAAGTACACACCTATCAATAATCACTTTGAATGTAAATGGACTAAACACTCAGAAGACATGGGGTCATGGAATGGATAAAAAAACAAGACCTATCTATATGCTGCCTATAAGAGACCAAAAGACACTTGCAGATTGAAAGT
Source organism: Mellivora capensis (assembly GCA_004024625.1). Lineage (NCBI taxonomy): Eukaryota > Metazoa > Chordata > Mammalia > Carnivora > Mustelidae > Mellivora > Mellivora capensis. The sequence continues at coordinate 66,624 of PISX010004775.1, read as the reverse complement.
GAAGGGATAGAGATACATTCATCAGGCAAATGGAAGTGGAAAGAAAGCTGGAGTAGCAATACTTAATATCAGACAAACTAGACACTATATAAAGAAAATATAACAAATGTAAATATGCACCCAGCATGGTAGTGCCCAAATATACAAAGCATAGCAAACCTAAAGAAATAACCTATAGTAATACAACAATAGTAGGAGACCTTAACATCCTACTTACAACAATGGATAGATCACCCAAACAAAATCAACAAGGAAACAGTGGCTTTGAATGACACATTGGACCAGATGGATATACCAGATATATTCAGAATTTTCCATCCTAAAACAGCAGCATACACATTGTTTTCAAGTGCGCATGGAACATTCTCCACAATAGATCATGTAACAGACCACAAAACAAGTCTCAACAAATTCAAAAAGACTGAAGTTATGCCATGCATCTTTTCTGACCACAATGCTATGAAACTAGAAGTCAACCACAAGAAGAAACCTGAAAAGCACACAAATACATGGAGGTTATAGGACATGCTACTAAACGATGAGTGGGTCAACCAAGAAATCAAAGATGAAATAAAAAAATACATGTAGGCAAATGAAAATGAAAACACAACAGTTCAAAAATCTATGGGGTACAGCAAAACAATTCTGTGAGGGATATTTATAGCAATATAGGTCTACCTCAAGAAGCAAGAAAAATCTCAAATAAACAACCTAAACTTAAATCCAAAGGAACTAGCCAAAACAAAACACAACAAAAACAAGACCCAAAACCAGTAGAAAGAAGGAAATAATAAGATCATGGCAGAAATAAACAAAATAGAAACTAAAAACTAAACAAAAAGGAAACAATAGAATAGATCAATGAAGCCAGGAGTTTGTTCCCTGAAAAGATCAACAAAATTGATACACCTTTAGCCAGGCTCATTAAAAAAAGAGAGAGGGAGAGAAGGAGGACTCAAAATCAGACATGAAAGGGGAGAAACAACTGACACCAGAGGTACAAAAGATTGTAAGAGAATATTACCAAAAATTATATGCCAACAAATTGGATAACCTAAAAGAAAAACTCCTGGAAACATAGAACCTCTCAAAACTGAACTAGGAAGAAATAGAAAATTTGAACAGATTACCAGCAATGAAACTTGCCATATGGCTTCGCAGGTGAATTTTAGCAAACATCTAAAGGCAAATTAATACCTATTTTTCTTAAACTATCAAAAAAATAGAAGAGGAAGGAAACTTCCTAATTCATTCTAGAAAGCATCACCCTGATGCCCAAACCAGAAGTCACTACAAAAAAAGAACTATAGGCCAGTATCTCTGAGAAAACATAGATGCAAAAATCCTGAAAAAATATTAGCAAACCAAGTTCCAACAATACATGAAAAAGATCATTAATCATGATCAAGTAGGATTTATCCCTGGGATGCAAGTATGGTTCAATATTCATAAGTCAATCAATATGATACATCACATCAACAAGAGAAAGGATAAGCACCATACGATCATTTCAATAGATGCAGAAAAAGCATTTGCCAAAGTATAAGATCCATTCATTATAAAGACCCTCAACAAAGTAGGATCGGAGGGAACATACCTCAATATAATAAGGGCCTTTTATGAAAAGCCCACAGCTTATATCATATTCAATGGTGAAAAACTGAGACCACTTCCTCTAAGGTCAGAAACAAGACAGGGATGTCCTCTCTCACCACTATTACTTAAAATAGTACTGGAAGTCTTAGCCACAGCAATCAGACAGGAGGAAGGAATAAAGGGTATCCATAATATGAGGGAGAAGTAGAACTTTTTTAAGATCTTATTTATTTATTTGACAGATAGAGATCACAAGTAGGCAGAGACACAGGCAGAGAGAGAGGGGGAAGCAGGCTCCCTGCTGAGCAGAGAGCCTGATGTGGGGCTTGATCTCAGTACCTTGGGATCATGACCTGAGCCGAAGGCAAAGGCTTTAACCCACTGAGCCACCCAAGTGCCCCAGAAGTAGAACTTTCATTATTTGAAGATAACATAATACTATGTATAGCAAATCCTAAAGATTCCACCAAAAAACTACTAGACCTGATAAATGAATTCAATAAGATTCCAGGATACAAAAATCAACCTACAGAAATCTGTTGCAGTTTTGTATACTAATAATTAAGAAACAGAAAGAGAAACTAAGAACACGATCCTATTTATAATTGCACCAAAAATAATAAAATACATAGGAATAAACTTAACCAAGGAAGTGAAAGACCTGTACTCTGAAAACTACAAACCGTTGATGAAAGCTATTGAAGATGACAAACAAGTGGAAGGATATTCTATGCTTATGGATTGGAAGAACAAGTATTGTTAAAATATCCATACTACCTGAAATAATCTACATATTTAATACAATCCCTATCAAAATATCAATGACATTCCTCACAAAACTAGAACAAACAGTCCTAAAGTTTGTATGGAACCACAGAGGACACTGACTAGCCAAAGCAACCTTGAAAAAGCAACAAAACAAAACAAAAACGAAAACCATCAAAGTGTCACAATTCCAGATTTCAAGTTATACTACAAAACTGTAGTCATGAAAACAGTATGGTTTTGGCACAAAAATAGGCACTAAATCAATGGAATAGAATAGAAACCCCAGAAAAAGCCATGTCTATATGGTCAATTAATCCTTGACAAAGGAGGACAGAATATGCAGTGGGAAAAGGATAGCCTTTCCAACAAATAGTGTGGAGAGAACTGCATGACTACATGGAAAAGAATGAAACCAGGCCCCTTCCTTACAGCATACACAAAGGTAAACTCAAAATGGATTAAAGACCTAAATGTGAGACCTGACACCATAAAAATCCTAGAAGAAAGCACAGTCAGTAATTTGTCTGACTAGCTAGCAACTCTTTTCTAGATATGTTTCCTGAGGCAAGGGTATAAAAGCAAAAATAAACCACTGGGACTATATCAAAATAAAAAGCTTTTGTACAACAAAGAAAAACAATCAACAAAACTAAAAGGCAACCTATTGAAAGGGAGACATTTGCAAATGACATATATGATAAAGGGTTAGTATCCAAAATATATAAAGAACTGATCTAATACTTAAAAAACAAATAATCCAATTTAAAAGTGGGCAGAAGACAGAAACAGACATTTCTTCAGACACAGCCATATGGTCAACAGACACATGAAAAGATGTTCAACATCACACTGATCATCAGGGAAATGCAAATCAAAACTATAATGGGGGACGCCTGGGTGGCTCAGTTGGTTAAGCGGCTGCCATCGGCTCAGGTCATGATCCCAGCGTCCTGGGATCGAGTCCCACATCGGGCTCCTTGCTCGGCAGGGAGCCTGCTTCTCCCTCTGCCTGCCACTCTGTCTGCCTGTGCTCGCTCACTCTCTCTCCCTCTCTCTCTGACAAATAAATAAATAAATAAAACTATAATGGGATATCACCTCACACCTGTCAGAAAGGCTAAAATCAACAACACAGGAAACAAGAGATACTGAGAGGATGTGGAGAAAGGGGGACCCTCTTGCACTGTTGGTGGGAGTACAAACTGGTGCAGCCACTCTGGAAAACAGTATGGAAGTTACTCAAAAAGTTAAAATGGAACTACACTACAATCCAGTAACTGCACTATTGGGTATTTACCCCCAAATACAAAAATACTAATTCAAAGGGATTCATGCACCTGTATGTTCATTGCAGCATTATTTACAATAGCTAAACTATGAAAGTAACCCTAGTGTCCAGTGATAGAAAAATTGATAAAGAAGACGTGGTCTATATAACACGGAATATTATTTAGCCGTAAAAAAGAATGAAATCCTGCCATTTGCAACAACATGTCTGGAGCTAGAGAATAGTATGCTAAGTAAAATCAGTCATTTAGAGAAAGATAATACCGTATGATTTCACTCACATGAGGAACTTGAGAAACAAAGCAAATTAGCAAAGGAAAAAACGAGAGAAACTCAGAAACAGGCTCTTAACTACAGAGAACAAATTGATGGTTATCATAGGGGAGGTGGGTGGGGGCATGGGTGAAACTGGTGATGGGAATTGAAGAGTATATTCATGATAAGCATGGAGTAATGTATAGAATTGTTGAAATACTGTAACATACACCGGAAACCAATATAATACTGTGTGTAAGCTATACTGGAATTAAAAAAAATAATAATAGAGAAAAATGCCTAGGAGTAAGATCTGTACACTAAAACCATAGCGTACATACCTAGATGAAAGATCTATACACTAAAAACCATAACATTGATGAAAGAAAGAGGAGACACAAAAAAATGGAGAGATATTCTGTACTCAGATATTGGGAGAATTTAGGTCATTAAAATATTCATACTACCCAAAGCCATTTACAAATTTAAAGCATTCCCCACACCACAATTCCAGGGGCATTTTTCACAGCAATAGACCAAACAATCCTAAAATGTGTAAGGAACCACAAATGACCCCAAATTACCAAGGCACTCTTGAAAAAAAGAACAAAGCCAGTGGCATTACACTGATTTCAAACCACAGGTGACCCTGAACAACACAGAGGTTAGAGACTTTGAGCCACCCATGTAGGAAAAAATCTGCATATAACTGTGACCCCCCCAAACATTATTACTAATCTCCTACTTTCAACTAGAAGTCCTCCCAATTACATAAACAGTTGATTAATGCATATTTGTATGTTATGTGTATTACAAGCTGTATCTTTACAATAAACTAAGCCAGAGAAAAGACAATGTTAAGAAAATCATAAAAAAGGAAATATTTTTTTATAAAACTCTTCTGTATTTTTCTTAAAAATCCACTTTTAAGTGGACCCATGCAGTTCAATCCTATGTGGTTCCAAAGTCAGCTATTACAAAGCTGTATAGTAAAAATAGCACGGTTTTGGCATAAAAATGACTCAGAAAAATTGAACAGAACAGAAATAAACCCAGGCATATATGGTCAATTAATTTGTGACAAAGGAATTAGGAATACATAGTAGAGAAAGGAAACCATAGAACTCTTAGAAGAAAACATAGGCAGTAAACTCCTTTGACATAGGTCTTGGCAATTATTTTTTGGAATTGACACCAACAGCAAAGGCAACAAAAGCAAAAACCAACAACTGGGACTACATCAAATTAAAAAGCTTTCAGTAGAGGAAAGCATCAATGAAATGAAAAGGCAACCTACAAAATGGGAGAAGATATTTGTAAATCATGTATCTGATAGGAGGTTAATATCCAAAATATATAAAGAACTCAATGGCAAAAACAAAAAACAAATGCCTCCCCCTGCTCAGAACCAGTGATATTTTACCCAAGACCTGTTAGAATGGCGATTATCAAAAAGACAAGAAATGACAAGCAAATGTTGGTGAGCATATAGAGAAAATTGAACCCTTATACATTGTTGGTGAGAGTATAAATTGGTACAGCCACTATGGAAAACAGCATGGAGTTTCCTCAAAAAACTAGGAATAGACCTACCATATAATCCAGCACAACTACTTCTGGGTAGAAGGTAATGAAATACATCAAAGAGATATTTGCATCTCCATGTTCTTTGCAGGATTATTTATAATAGCCAAGATATGGAAACAACCTAAGTGTCCATCAGTGGATGAATGGGTAAAGGAATGTGATAAAACACACACACACACACACACACACACACACACGAATATTACTCAGCCATGAAAAAGAAGGAAATCTTGCCATTTGTGACACGATGGACCTTGAGGGCATTATGCCAAGTGAAATTAGTTTAACCCTAATCCAAGCAAGGCCCTAACTCTCTTCAATTCTATGGAAGCTGAGAGAAGTGAAGAAGCTGAAGAAAAGTTTGAAGCTAGCAGAGGCTGGTTCATGAGGTTGAAGGAAAGAAGCCATCTCCACAGAATGAAAGTGCAAGGCGAGGCAGCACGTGCTGATGTAGAAGCTACAGAAAGTTCCCAGATCTTCCAGTTGGGCCCATGGCCACTTGGAATCAAACTGGAGCCCTGTTTCTAACGATCGAAAGGCATGATGGATATTGGGTAGGTTACAGGATCTCTGCCCTGCAGGCCTTGCTTGGTAATCCTTCTCTGTCCTCTTAGCATGCTGGAAAGTTGTGGGCAGAAGCAGCCACCCTGGGCACAGCTACCAGACACCCAGATGTAGGCAGCAGGGAGTCCCCATGGTCAACCCAGTACTGAAGCACAGAGGCAAAATCCGCCTTTCATGGAGACTGTTACCGTCATGCCCACCCACCCCACCTTTGGCCTGGCCCCGGACTGGAGGGAGGGCCAGAATTCAAGAAGAAACAAGGTAGGGCAGAAACTATGGAAGGCACAGTTCAGCACAGTGGCTCAGCTGGCCAGGTCTAGAAACAGACCCCTAGGACCGTCGCTTACCAGCGACAGAGCTCCAGTAAGTTACAGCTCCCGCCAGGCCTCCACATCATCCCGTTAAAATCGGGATGAGAACAGGGCTACCTCGCAGGTTGTTGTGAAGGAAATACCACGCAAGGCCCTTGGAGCTCCCAGCCCGTGGTGAGCTTCCGCAGACAGTAGTCATTATTCCTGAGCACAATCAGCAATGAGAATAGCTTCCTTGGTGACAGCCGCCAACCCTGAGGGCGGGCTTGGGCCCAGCGACCTCACAGCAAGGACAGAAACCACCAACTTGGAAGTTACTTCATACTTTCAGCCCAATTCTCCCACCCATTTAGAGAAGACTGCAACCGGCCGCCTTTTCTATTTAACAACCTTGTGACAAAGACCCAGGAGTTTCCCGTTTGGTGTTATTTTACGGTGCACCCTCTTTTCTTTCCTTGAGTTTGGTTTTCCCTTCTTGACCACTTGAATGACTTCCAACACACATTTTAACCCTACTGAAAAGAAAACAAAAAAAGCCCTACCTGCTAGACAGAGTGTCTCACTTCGCACACAGCCTTTCCACAGTAAAGCCTGCAGCCGACACTGACCCTTTACAAGGACTTAGCAAATGCTGGAGGATCCACACCCATCATCGGATACAGGAAAAGCAACACTAGCATTTTCTTAGACAAACATCCTGGGTAATTTGGCTTCTTCCATTTTGTCATTAAAACAACCGGTTTTGTGGAGTACCTTAGGGGACCTTGAAAGGCCAGTTCTTGTTATTCTAACCTCCTCGCTGGCTCATCATTTGGGTTTCTAATTCTAACATCGTTGCCAGTGGGTTCTAGGTATCACCAAAAGAAATACCGAAGAGAAGGAAAGAGCATTATTTTCTTCTGAAGATTCGGGTTTCTGTAACCTGACAGGAAAAGACTTAAGGAACACCCCGGTACATGTGAGCGCATGTGTGTTTATGCAAAACAAGTACGAAGGGTTCCCGCAGAGCCCACTCTGGCTCCTTTGCCATACCCCATCTTGGTGGAGAGTGTTGAAACTAATGTCCCTACTTTCTTCATCTCTGATTTGAGCTGGAGCCTAAAGGACACCCGGTTGGCCACCTCGGGGACCAGGAAAGTAAGTGGGAAGAGGAACAGCGCCCCTTCCAGGTCTGTGCCAGGAAATTCTCACTCAGGGTCCTTCCGAAGCCGCAGGCTTGTGTTCCGTGGTATCTGGCCTGATAGCAGCACACCGGTGATGAATGGTGACTGCAGGTGTGGCACTTGTGGCCCGTCTCTCATGGAGGCCAGAGGCAGCCCTTCCAGGTGATCTCTGCAGTGGGCCATGGTAGCCGTGGCTGGGATTTGTAGTCCAGTTTCCCCATTCCTTTTGTCCTGGTAACAGTATCCCCTTTCCTTCAGGAACTTTCTCACCCACTCCAGGTGAATAGTGGGGTTTGACAAACCACAGTGCCTGATCCTGTCTGGGCCTGAGACAATGATCCAGAGCGGGCCAGTCTTTGTCCCACACCCCTTGGGCAGTGTTGACTAAGCTAGGAGGCTGGAGGTCATCCTGGACCCCAGCCTCTTCTCCACCTGCCACACCCAACTGGCCTGCCAGTTTTATCTTTTGGATTTCTTTCCTGTCCATCTCTCCAATCACCCTAATCCCAGCTGGGACCATCTCCATCCTAAACCACTGCATGACTTCTGAAAGGACACTCCCAAAGCCAGCCCTGTGTGGCCTCTGTCCAGCCTACTGCAGCTGAAGTCATTCTTTCAGGACAGATAGAGTCACGTCACCCTGCCCCTTCCCCATATCTAGCCTGGCTTCCTGCAGTCTTAGGAGAAAGAGAAAATTCTTTATCGTGGCCCACAAGGCACTGTGCGGACTGTCCGCCCCACCCTCCTTGCCCTGCCATTTCTCCATTCTCATGTGCACTGCTTTCTACCCAGTGTCATCCCTGTAGCTACTCATAGGTTAATGCGCTGCTTGATACAGTATTCCTTCCGCCCTCACTGCCCTTGCCCTAACTCTTCCACCTAGGTTACTCATCCTCTTAAGCCTCACTCAAACATCCTTTACCTAGGGACACTTCCCTGACCTCCAAGGTCAAGTCCTCATGCATTCTCACAGCGCCATCTAGCTCATTCTCTGTGCACTTGCCACAAGGCAATTTTGTACTCAGTTGATTAAGGTTTGTCTCCCCCACTGATTATGGCTTTGCGAGCCTCAGTATGGGGTAATTTTGCTCACAATATTTGTTGAACACCTGACAGTGAATGAATTGGTCCAAGTGGTGGGCACCCAACAGGCCAGGCCCACTGGAGCCTTCTCAGAATTTCCCAAATCAGAGGCAGAGGGCAATTGCTCTCTTTTCCTCCTGACTCAGGAGAAACAGCCACCCTCCCTGTCAGGGGGGTTGCAGAGGACTCTCTTTCCTGCCTTATTGTACTCACCTGTCTACAATGAGATTTGGCAAGTGCAAAGGAGAGAGGGTCCTGCCAGAGCAGCATTCCCCGTCCCATCTCCCCACACCCCTGAGGCTCAGCAACCCTCCCCTCCATTCTCTTGTGCTCCCCAAGCTATCCCCAGCTGCAAAAGCCCCAAATCCCCAGTTTGAATAAGCTGGTCTGAGTTGGGGTGGTGTCAGCGGCAGCAGAAAGATCCTTGGCTAAGACAGGTTAGCCACGTGATGTGAGCCTAGAGACTGGAGAGACATGGGGTTGGGGCTTAAAAAAACATCAAAGGCAAGTTAAAATTGCATCTGAGACAGCACATTTTGCCTGCTTCAATTAGAGTGCACGGATGGGGGTGCCTGGGTAGCTCAGTGGGTTAGAGTGCACAGATGCCCATCACCACCTGCCCTATGAATAATGGCTCTAACCCTCTGGCAAACATTTGGGGCAGAAGTTCAAGTATTTCATTCAAAGGCTGGGTTCATCTCAGCAGCAAACAAACAGCAACGTGTTGAACGTGCTATCCATTCCTGCAACAAGAATATGTTGCACACCTACTGTGTACACAGTCCCCCCGAGAGATTGAGTGCCTGCTTTGCTAGGGGGGTATGGCAGAAACATTAATGACAAGATAGTGCTCTGAATTCCTCTCAGGTAGCTACTAACTGCTGAAGGCTGCATGAGGGCAAAAGGCCGCCTGCCATTAAGAGCCAGAAAGATCCGACTGTGAAGGTTGGCTCTTCTGCTCACGGGCTCGGAGGCTTAAGGAATCTCCTCTGCTATTAATGGGGCTCATAACACCCTTGCAAGTTATAAAGAAAATAAAAACAGATGCAATATAGGAAGCACAAAGCAGAAAGGCTTCTAGCCAACTGGAGTTAACGTTATTATGTGCCCAGATGGTACTTGGAGAGCCACGTGGAAAGAGCCCCCACCCCATGTTATCCCCTCGCCCATCAGCCAGAGCACTTGAAATCCTAGCATGAGGGATTTGGGTTTTGGGCTTATGGGTTGACTGCTAGAAGGTCCCTGTTAAAACACAAAGGTGTGACTTGAAAGTGCTAGCACACTGAGTCTTAGAAGATGTGAATACATATCAAGAAGGGGTTCAATGGATCCAAGACAGAGGAGGACTTGGACAATAAGGCACATGATAGTATGATCCAGCCACATGCCACACAGTGACTGCATGGTCTTCATGGTCTTCATGTTCAGACAACTGACCTCAGCTCTTGGTGCTCAGTTTCCTCATCTGAAGGCCCTAATAATAACAGTACCTCTCTCATAGGACTATCCTGATAATTACAATAATGCAGGAGAAGCACAAGCCTCAGGGCCTGGGCCAGTGAGAATCAGAGCCCAGGCCTGAATGGTTAGGAAGCACTTGGAACCACAACCCATCTAGCAACAAGGAGGCAGCAAAAGAAGGCATATTGAGATCCATCAGTCACTGGGTACAGGGAAGAATGCTGTGGTAACATGACCATGTCACACTGTTTCAGCAGCTGATTTCATTTACCTTCAGATATATCACCAGGAGTGAGATTACTGGTTCATATGGCTCTATTTTTTATTTTTTGAGGAACATCCATGTAGCATTCCATAATGGCGGTACCCATTTACATTCTCATCAAGAGTGCATAGGGATTCCCTTTCCTCCACGTCATCACCAACATACGTTATCACCACCTCAAAATGGCCAGTGGAGGGAAGGAAGATGAATGAGTGCTGGAGCCAGATCCTCTCCTCATGGCAACCCAAAAGCAAAAGAGGGCATCAGATCTCACTTTCCTTGAGGAAGTTTCTTCCTGAACTTCCACTGATTCCACAAATATTGACTTAAAGTGGTGTTCTCTCTTCTCATACATTCCAAGGCCTGAGATACACTCTGTGTCTAATATTCTAAGACAGGTGAACTGACAATCAAGTGATGTAGACAGGAAAGAATAGAGGTATTTGGTTAAAAGCTGTAAAAGCAATGTAAACACTGAGACTTTGTGTTGCAATTGTCCCCAGGCATCATTGCATGTCAAATCATAAATTGTGGTATTTCCTCTTCCATCACTAGATACTTGAAGACAAACAACTCCTACACACAAATGACAACTCTTAGTGGGCATCTTTTCTGGTCTTTGTGAATTCATATTCTTCTTCTGACTGGAAGGCAAAGGTTGATTAAGTTCAAAGGCAACAAAAGCAAAAACAAGTGGGACTCCATCAAACTAAAAAGTTTCTGCACAATGAAGGAAACCATCAACAATATGAAAAGGCAATCTACCAAATGGGAGAAAAATAATTGAAATCCTAGGTTATAAATATATATATATATATATAAATCCTTATATATATATATAAATCCTTGGTTATATATACCCAAAATATGTAAAGAATTCCTCCAACTCAATGGTGAAAAAAAATAGAATTAAAAAATGGGAAGAGGACAGCAAAGGAAACAGTCAACAAAACCAAAAGACAACCAACAGAATAGGAGAAGATATTTGCAAATGACACATCAGATAAAGGGCTAGTATCCAAAATCTACAAAGAATTTCTCAAACTCAACACTCAAAGAACAAATAATCCAATCAAGAAATGGGCAGAAGACATGAACAGACATTTCTGCAAAGAAGACATCCAAATGGCCATTGGACACATGAAAAAGTGCTCCATATCACTTGGCATCGGGAAAAAACAAATCAAAACTTCAATGAGATACCACCTCACACCAGCCAGAACGACTAAAATTATCAAGTCAGGAAAGGACAGGTTTTGGTGAGGATTTGGAGAAAAGGGACCTGCCTACATTGTTGGCGGGAATGCAAGCTGTGTCAGTCACTCTGGAAAACAGTATGGAGGCTCCTCAAAAAGTTGAAAATTGAGCTATCCTATGACCCAGCAATTGTACTACTGGATATTTACCCAAAGAATACAAACATAGTTATCCAAATGGGCACCTGAACCCCAATGTTTATAGCAACAATGTCCACAATAGCCAAATTATGGAAGAAGCCTAGATGTCCATCAACAGATGAATGGATATAGAAGATGTGGTACATATATACAATGGAATATTACACAGACACAAAAAAATTGAAATCCTGCCATTTGCAATGACATGGATGAAACTAGAGGATATTATGCTAAGCTAAATAAGTCAGAAAAAGACAATTATCATATGATCTCATTGATATGTGGAATTTGAGAAACAAGGCAGAAGATCATAGGGGAAGAGAGAAAAAATGAAACAAGATGAGGGAGACAAACCATAAGAGACTCTTAATGTCAGGAAGCAAAATGAGGGTTGCTGGAGTGGAGAAGGATGGGAGGGATGGGGTGGCAGGGTGGGGGTGGACTTTGGGGAGGGTATGTGCTATGGTGAGTGCTGTGAATTGCATAATACTGAGGAATCACAGATCCCTTGTGAAAAAAGTCTTGTGAGGACAAGACTTATTTTTAAACTGAGCCAGGTGGGTGGTTCTCAAAAAGGGGTGATTTTGCCACCCAGGGGAAATGTGGCAATGTAGGGAGAGAGTATTGGTTGTCACACCTTGAGGAGGGGGGCTCTTGGCATCAATAGGAGAGATTTCGGGGGGGGGGGCTAGTAAACATCTTACAATACACAGGGCAGCCCCACAACAAAGAATTATCCCCTTGAAGATGTCAATAGTGACCACGTTGAGAACTCCCTGCCTGAGGGGATGGAGGAACAGAGAGAGAAACAAATAATACATTATATGTTAATAAAAAAGATGGGCAGAGGATCTCTATAGACATCTTCCCCAAAAAGACAACAGGTAATCAAAAAGTGCTCTACATCACTGAGCATCAGGGAAATGCAAATCAAAGCCTCAGGTGAGGGTCCCATTCACAAGCAGATTCACAGTGGGCCATCACAACTTAGATTGTGTGGAATCTAAAAAAAAAAAACAAAACAAAACAGAAAGCTGAGCCCATGGATACAGAGAACAGACTGGTGGTTGCCAAAAGTAGGGATTTTGGGGGGTTGGGCAAAATGGGTGAAAGGGGTTGAAAGGTACAAACTTCCAGCTATAAAGTAGGTCCTGAGGATGTAAGGTACAGCATGGTGACTATAGTTAATAATACGGTGTCATAGATTTCACAGCTGCCGGGAGAGTAGATCTTAAAAGTTCTGTTATAGGAAAAAAGATTATAACTATGTATAGTGATGGATATTGACTAGACTTAGGGTAGTGACCATTTCCAATATATACAAATATAGAATCATTATGTTGTACAACTGAAACTAATAGAAAACATTATATGCCAACTGTAGCTCAATAAAAAATATACATTAATTTTTAAAAAGGGGAGTGGTCACTCAGCCTAAGGTTTGGAGAGAACCAGAAGGTTGGTGGAGATTTCCAAACACTGGCCAGCCAGCCAGTTGCACAGGACCACCTAGGGAGCCTCTTATGTGCCGAGTTATCTACTCCTTGGAGCACCTGCTTCAGTCCATAGGTCTGGGGTAGGCAGTGAGATAAAGGGGGTGGCAGAGAAGTATTTTTGTTGTTAATCACTTTATCAAGATATAATTCACATATAATCCACCCATTTAAAGTATACAATCCAAGGGTGGCTGGGTGGCTCAGTTGGTTTAGCATCTGCCTTTGGCTCAGTTCATGAGCTCAGGATCCTGGGACTGAACCCCAAGTCAGGCTCCCTGCTCAGCAGGGAGTCTGTTTCTCCATCTCACTCTCTGTGAGAGCTCTGTCTCAAATAGAATCTTTTTAAAAATTTAAAAATAATGTATATAATCCAATAGTTTTTAGTATGTTCATAGTTAGGCAACTGTACCCATGATTAATTTTAGAATATTTTTCATCACCCCTCCCCAAAACACCTGTGCCTCTTAGCCATCACTCCCCAGTCTATTACCCCAACCCTAGGTAGCCACTCATTACTTTGTCTCTATGGATTTACCTATTCTAGACATCTTATAAAAATACATTAATATAATTTGCATTTTTTGGTGACTGGTTTCTTTCACTTGGTGTAAGGTCTTCTGGGCTCATCTGTATTGGAGGAGGTATCAATATTGTTTTTAGGGCCAAATAATATACCTTTGTATGGCTATACCACATTTATCAATTCATCACTTGATGGATGTTTGGGTTGTTTGCAGGGTTAGGCTAGTATGAATAATGCTATGCACGTTCATGTACAAGTGTTTGTGAGGACAAGACTTATTTTTAAACTGAGCCAGGTGGGTGGTTCTCAAAAAGGGGTGATTTTGCCACCCAGGGGAAATGTGGCAATGTAGGGAGAGAGTATTGGTTGTCACACCTTGAGGAGGGGGGCTCTTGGCATCAATAGGAGAGATTTCGGGGGGGGGGGGCTAGTAAACATCTTACAATACACAGGGCAGCCCCACAACAAAGAATTATCCCCTTGAAGATGTCAATAGTGACCACGTTGAGAACTCCCTGCCTGAGGGGATGGAGGAACAGAGAGAGGAAGTTCGGGAAACCCTGAGGATTCTCATTCTTCCTCCTGATTGAACTACATCTGGACAATTCCAAACTTGTAAAGCCCAGCTTTATTTTTTAAAAAGAGGGCTCACATTCCTTCAGAATGGTCTGAGATTTCTTGTTTATAGCAGGGGAACTTCATCTGGCATCTGGGGCTTTGGGGAATTCATGGGCCACCTGACATGGTCTACAAGATTGCACGTGTAGGTTAGCATATTCGGACAAAGGGTCTCATTCTAAGTGGGTCCTGGAGCCAGATCTTAACATCTTCTACACCAGTCTCCTCCTATTTGTTTCTCTGGAGCAACACCTCACAGTAGAAAATTGTGTTGTCTCAGGCTTAGAGGAGAACACAAGCTCCTGTGCAGATACGATGGAAGGTAAGCTGCTTGTCTAGTCACTGTCAACTGGTGGCAGACACAAGCCTAGACCTTCCTTCTCTCTGAGCCTCATGGAAAAAGAGGCTTCAATAAAATAATCTAGCAAAGTGGTTAAGAATGCAGGGTTTGGAGCCAGGTTGCCTGGCCTGGAATCCCTGCTTGCCATGACAGGTTTTTAAGATCTTAGGGAAGACACTTAACCTTTTTGGACTTCAACTTTTCTTTTTTTTTTTTTTTCAGGATTTTATTTATTTGATGGAGAGAGAGCAAGGGAAAGAGGGAGACCATGAGAGATATAGAGCACGAGCAGGGTGAGGTGTGGGGAATGGCAGAGGAAGAGGGAGAACCACGTCCCCAGGCTGAGCAGGGAGCTGGACATTGGGCTCCATTCCAGGGTCCTGGGATCATGACCTGAGCCAAAGGCAGATGCTTAGCTGACTGAGCCACCCAAGCGCCCCATGTACTTCAACTTTTTTTTTTTACTTCAACCTTCTTATCTGAAAAATGAGGACAGTAATAGAAACCACAATGGTGAAAGAGCTTAGCATGATACCTATTATTTACACAGCTGCTCCTTATTTAACATAAGAGTATCATTGTTAAAAATTTTTTTAAAAGTTTTCAGCTGTTGATTATAAGACTTTATTTGAGAGAGGGAGCTAGAATGAGAGGAGGGAGTGGCAGAGAGGGAAAAGGAAGCTCCCCACTGTGAAGGGAGCCAGTCAAAGCCCTGGGGCTCCATCCCAGGACCCTGAGTTCGGGATCTGAGCCAAAGACAAATGCTTAACTGACTGAGCCACGACGTTCTAAATGTCGATAATCTTCCTTCCACATGTCAGCGTGAAATATTTTTGGGTCTTTTTGCTGCCTGTGAAGATACTTTCTGTCCCCCCCTCAAAAAAATAAACACACACACACACACACACACTCACACACACACACAGTCTCTCTCTCTCTCTCTCTCTCTCTCAATGTATATTCAGTATCTAATCTGTTGGAGGTTGGTAAATGCTTCAAAGAAAAATGAAGCAGGGCAAGGAGGACAGTGAGGGCAAGGGTGGCAGGAAGGCATGGAGGGTTTTGCCCAGGATGTTCAGGGAAGACATCTCCGCAAAGGGGACCTGTTAGCGGGAGAAAGTGAGGGATGAGCCAGGTAGCCATCTGGAAAGAGAGTGTTTCTGGCAGAAGGAGCAGTGAATGCAGGGGCCTAGACCTGCAGCACATGGATCCGCCATGAATCCAGAGAGAGCAGAGGAGAGGTCAGTGGGTGGGAGTGTCCTGAGGGAGAAAGGAAACTGCTGAAGCTGGGAGAGGAAGTGGCAGGACCTGGCTTACAGGAGAGCAGGGAGCAGCAGGGGGCAGTTGGGAGCCTCCATTTTTAAAATAAAGGTGAGAGATGATGGTGGTTAGACCAGGGTGGAAATAGTCAAGAGGGTGAGAAGGGTGGGATCCTGGATATATTTTAAAGGAAGAGCCAAATCAAGGAAATACAAATCAAAACCACAATGAGATACCACCTCACACCAGTCAGAATGGCTAAAATTAACAAGTCAGGAAACGACAGATGCTGGCGAGGATGTGGACAAAGGGGAACCCTCCTACACTGTTGGTGGGAATGCAAGCTGGTGCAACCACTCTGGAAAACAGCATGGAGGTTCCTCAAAAAGTTGAAAATAGAACTACCCTATGACCCAGCAATCGCACTACTGGGTATTTACCCTAAAGATACAAATGTAGTGATTCAAAGGGGCACATGCACCCCAATGTTTATAGCAACAATGTTCACAATGTTGAACTATGGAAACTATGGAAAGCCATACTATAGAAAGAACCTAGATGTCCATCAACAGATGAATGGATAAAGAAGATGTGGCATATATATATCAATCATAGAATACTATGTAGCCATCAAAAGAAATGAAATCTTGCCATTTGCAAGGACGTGGATGGAACTAGAGGGTATTATGCTGAGCAAAATAAGTCAATCAGAGAGACAATTATCATATGATCTCCCTGATATGAGGAAGTTCAGAGGCAAAGTGAGGGACTTGGGGGTAGGGAAGGAAAAAATGAAACAAGATGGAATCAGGGGGGAGAAAAACCATAAGAGACTCTTAATCTCACAAACCAAACTGAGGGTTGCTGGAGGGAGGTGGGTAGGGAGAGGATGGTTGGGTTATGGACATTGGGGAGTGTATGTGCTACGGTGAGTGCTGTGAAGTGTGTAAACCTGGCAATTCACAGACCCGTACCCCTGGGGCTAATAATACATTATAGGTTAATTTTTAAACAAGTGCAAAATTTGATGGGTTTTGACATCATGAAATTATCACTATAATCAAGATAATATTTCCATCACCCACCAAAAAAAAAAAGGAAGAGCCAACAGGCTTTGTTGATGGGTCAAAATGGGATGTGAGAGAGTTAAGGCTCCAAAGTACATGCCAATCCCTTCCATAACTTAGTTCAATTCCTATAAATGTCTTAAGCTTTGTATCTACATTTCATAGAATCAGTTGTAAACATTTCCAAAGCTGGACTAACAAGAATAACCTGCAGCACATAAGCAACCATAGAAAATTGGATGAATCAAATAAGTAATGACAGTGATTTGCCTGTTAGCTTAAAGTTTGCAATATTGTTAATAAACTTGAGTAAATTCTACCATATTCTTCAATTTAAAATCTAAAGACTACAATTGATTATTCAGTTACATGCTTTACATTATCATTCATGAGGCCAATATGTTGGATCCCCTACAAGGCCAGGTCCTTTCAAATGCGACCAACTCACTAGGTCCCTATGGAAAATTACATAAGCCATTTTAAAAATTTAACACAAAAGTTTTAATAAAATGGGTTTTACTCCATTGTCTCTAAAATTAAGCCCAAGACCTTCCCAGAATAAAGTCACACACTCAGTAAGAAAACAGTTATCAACCCCAGTGAACTGGGGAGGGGATACCTTCTCATTGACTGGGCTGAGACTGCTGATCGATCAGATAGTGTTGGCCAGGACCCAAGTTCTAAAGATGCAGAGGTCCAGGGAGAGTTGTTGGTGTGTGTTTAATGGTAAGGAAGAGCACATGGCACTTACATGGAAGGACTCCTTGCCTTCCCAGGAGGCTGTGGTAGGATGGGACTCTAATATCTCAGACTTCCTAGACTCAAATTACTCATTTCAAATTCTTTTGTAATGCCCTCTACTTTACCCCCAGATTTGATGAGACAGTATCTTAGAACCTCCACCCTGTTTGCCTTACCTCTTGATCAGGTTCAACCATGGGCATGGTTCTCAAACTTGGATGCCCAGGAAAAATCAGCAGTGGAGTTTTATCAGCTCTGAGGCCAGGGTCCAATGCAGGGATCCTGGTTTAATGGATCTGGTGGGAAGCCTGGGCATCCAAATTTCAGTAGCTCCCAGGGGACTGCACGGTGCAGCCAGCATGGAGATCTGTTGCTGAAAGGTAGGATTCTTATCCAGTGTGGGTGGTACTGGCCACAACTTCTCAAGTCCTTCTAAACTTGTAAGGATTCAAATTCTTGCAGTGCTCGGGGACAAGGGTGGGAATACTCAGCATCATCATTCATGCCTCTAGTGTTTGTTGCTTGCTTACCTTATGCAATCATCCCTCTAGGCCCTGGAGTTATGGTGGCAGCTCAGCCAAATCTCTTCCCTGTTCAAGCTTACGTTCCAGAAGAGAGACAGTGGATTGTCAAAGAAGAAAACAGATCAACCACAGTATGGAGAGCAGCCACATAGTGTACTGGTTAAGTCTGTCATCTTGGGTTGGCTAGAGTCTAAATCCTAGCTCCGTGGGACTTTGGGCAACTTACTTGACATCTCTTGCCTCAATTTACTCATGTATAAGAAGGGGATGATAATAGTAACTTCACTATCAAATCATAGGTTAGAATGAAAAGAATTAATCCATGTAAAATGCTTAGACCAATTTCACATGAACAGAAACTATTCAGTAAGAATTAACTATTATTTAACATCAGATACTGTTAATGTTAGGAAGACAAATCCAACTAATGGAGGATAGTTGAAAGAAAGGCAAGCAGGGCCATGGGGCCCCCTAAGAGGAAACTATTCTTAAAGGAAAAAGCCCCCCCCAATCCTGTTAACTACACCACCCTGAAAGGAGCTCTCCACCCTTCCCCCCTGAACAACTACCTGATAGATGAGCATGCGGATAAAAATCTGACTGAGTGACGGGTGCCTGGAGGGTTATTCAGATTAAAAGAGCCTGTCAATAATCTCATAAAACCCCCTAGACTTAGAAACTTTGAAGGCAACTCTCTTGGATCTCATCCCTCTTCAGGAGCTTTGTACTAAGGCTCAATAAACTTTGCTTTGCTGCCCACCACTCTTTGTCTGGTCTACCTCCTCATTATTTGAAGCAGCATGACCAAGAACCATGGGCACTAATGGCAGAGAAATCCTGAAACACAACTGGGTCAGGGGATAGAGGAGGTAGGAGTGAGGGCATAAAAAGCTGGGAGGGAGGGGCGCCTGGGTGGCTCAGTTGGTTGAGCAGCTGCCTTCACCTCAGGTCATGATCCCGGCATCCTGGGATCGAGTCCCGCATCCTGCTCCTTGCTCGGCAGGGAGCCTGCTTCTCCCTCTGCCTCTGCCTGCCACTCTGTCTGCCTGTGCTCACTCTCTCTCTCTCCCTCTCTCTGACAAATAAATAAATTAAAAAAAAAAAAAAGCTGGGAGGGAAAAGGGAGGATTTTTATTTCAGTTGAGGAGGTCAGGAAAGTCTGACCTCTGCCCCTGATAGTGCTCACTCTCTCAAATAAAAAAAATAATCTTTAAAACAAAATAAAACCAAAAAATCTGCCAACCAAAAATATTTTGCCTGGCAGAGTTTGTCATTCAGAATTGAAGGAGATACAAAGAGTTCTTCAGAAAAGCAGAAGTTAAAGGAGTTCACCATCACTAGACTAGCTTTACAAGATATGTTTAATAGACTTCTTTAAGCTAAAACCAAAAGATGCTAATTGATAAACACACACACACACACACACACACACACACACATCTCACTGGTAAAGGTAAATATATAACAAAATTCAGAATAATCTAATGTTGCAAAGGTATGTTGTAAAGGTAATGTTGTAAAGGTTTAACCTAGTATAATGGTTAAAAGAGAAGTAGTGAAAAAAACTAACAATTTGTTAAGAGAGATACGAGATAAAAAGATTTAAATTGTGACATCAAAAAATAAAACATTGTCTGTGGGAATAAAAATGTGGAGCTTTAGAAGGTGTTCATACTTAATGCTGCTATCAATTTAAAATAGATTTTTATAAATATAAGTTATTTTATGTAAGCATCATGGTAACCATAAAGCAAAAACCTATAGTAAATACACAAAAGATAAGGAGAAAGGAATCTAAGCATACCTCTACAGAAGGATCATGAAATTACAAAGGAAGAAAGTAACATAAGTCTTACAGGAGAGCTGGAAAACAGTTAACAATAGGTCAGTAGTACATATCTAACAATGAGTACTTTAAACGTAAATGGACTAAATTCTTCACTGAGTCTTTAGACTGTGGAATAGATTAAAAAACAAAGCCAAAAAAACAAGACTCACTATATGTCAAATACAAGAAACTCACTTCAGATGTAAGGACACACAATCTGAAAATGAAGGGATTGAGGAGGATATTCTATGCAAATGGAAACCAAAGGAAACTTGTGAGAGCTATACTTCTATCACAGAAAATAGACTTCAAGACAAAGAAAATGTTTATATAATGATAAAAGGGTCAATCCAACGGACGGATATAATATTTGTAAGTATTTATGCACCCAACATAGAAACACCTAAATATATACAACAAGTATTAAGCAACCCAAAAGAAGAAATACAGTAATAGTAGGGAACTTCAATACCCCACTTTCATTAATGGATAGATCAACCAGACAGAATATTAAAATGGCCATAAAATGATATGTTAGACCAGATGGACTTAACAGAGATAAACAGAACATTCCATCCAAAACAACAGAATACACATTCTTCTCTAGTGCACATGGAATGTCCTCCAGGATAGATCCTATATTAGGCCACAAAACAACTGGTAATAAATTAAAAAAAAAAAACTGTTATCATTTCAACCATCTTTTCCAACCACAATAGTATGAAAACTCAAATTACTAGAAGAAAACTAAAAAATCCAAAAATATGTCAAATTTAAGCAACATGTCACTGAACACACAGTAGATCAAAGAAATAAAAATCTTGAGACATCTGAAAATGGAAATACAACATTTGAACTTATGGGATGCAGCAAAAGCAATTCTAAGAGTTCATAATGATAAGGACCTAGATCAAGAAACAAGAAGAATCTCAAAAAACCTCAACTTACACTTCAAGAAACCAGAAAAAGAACAAAGCCCAGGGGTGCCTGGGTGGCTCAGTGGGTTAAAGCCTCTGCCTTCGACTCAGGTCATGATCGCAGGGTCCTGGGATCGAGCCCCACATCGGGCTCTCTGCTCAGCAGGGAGCCTGCTTCCTCCTCTCTCTCCGCCTGCCTCTCTGCCTACTTGTGATCTCTGTCAAATAAATAAATAAAATCTTAAAAAAAAAAAAAAAAAGAACAAAGCCCAAAGCTAGAAGGAAACAACAAAGATCAGAGCAGAAATAAATCAGAGACAAAAAGGACAACAGAAAAGGTCAGTGAAACTAGGAAATGATTTTTTTGAAAGAAGAAATAAGCCTTTAACTAGACTTATCCAAAAAATAAATAAATAAAAAGAATACTCTTGTAAATAAAACCAGAAATTCTAAAGGAAATGGTATTACCAATACCACAGAAATACAAAGGCTCATAAGAGACTACTATGAACAATTAACATGTCAGCAAATTGGACAATGTAGAAAAAAATGGGTAAATTCCTAATAACAGCTACCAAGACTAAATCAATAGATTTAGTTTAATCAAAAGACTAAATCTGAAAAGATAAATAGTAGTAAGAATATTAAATCAATAACCAAAAACCTCCCAACAAACAAAAGTCTAGGACCAGATGGCTTCACTAGTGGATTCTACAAAACATTTAAAGAAGAATTAATACCAAGCCTTCTCAAACTCTTCCAAAAATAGAGAAGGAAGGAATACTTCCAAGCTCATTTTATGAGGCCAGCATTACTCTGATAACAAAACCGGACAAGGTTGCCACATGAAAAGAAAATTACAGGCCAATATCTTCTGTGAACATAACTGCAAAAGCCCTCAACAAGATATTAGAAAACTGAATTCAGGGACGCCTGGGTGGCTCAGTTGGTTGGACGATTGCCTTCGGCTCAGGTCATGATCCCGGAGACCCGGGATCGAGTCCCGCATCGGGCTCCCAGCTCCACGGGGAGTCTGCTTCTCCCTCTGACCTTCTCCTCGCTCATGCTCTCTCACTGCCTCTCTCTCAAATAAATAAATAAAATCTTTAAAAAAAAAAGAAAAGAAAAGAAAACTGAATTCAACAATATATTAAAAGGATTATATACCATGAACAAGTGGGATTTATTCCAGGGATGCAAGGATGCTTCAATATCCACAAAATCAATGTGATATCACATTAACAAAATAAGGGATAAAAATCATATGATTGTCTCAATAAATGCAGAAAACACTCCTGAAAAATATAGCATCCATTTATGATTTTAAAAAACTCTAAGAGAAAAAAAAGTGGGTGTAGGGGAAACGTACACCCAGTATAATTAGGGTCACAGCTAACATCATACCAATAGTGAAAAACAAAACTTTCCTCTAAGATCAGGAATAAACAAGGATGTCCACTCTCCTCACTTTTATTCAACATAACAATCAGGCAAGAAAAAGAAATAAAGAGCATCCAAATCAGAAAGGGAGAAGTAAAACTGTCACTATTTGCAGATGACATTATATTGTATATAGAAAATCCTTAATCCAAACACTGTTAGAATAAACAAATTCAGTAAAGTTGCAGAATACAAAAATCAACATACGAAGATCTGTTATGATTCTATACACTAATAGCAAAATAGCAGAGATTAAGGAAAGAATCCTATTTACAACTGCATCATAAAGAATAAAATATTTATGAATAATTTAGCTAAGGAGGTGAAAGACCTGTATACTGAAAACTATCAGACACTGATGAAAGACACTGAAAAAAGACAAATAATTGCAAAGATATTCTGTGCTCATGGGTTAGAAAAATATTGTTAAAATGTGCATGGTATACAAAGCAGTCTACAAATTCAGTTAGATCCCTATCAAAATTCTAATGGCATTTTTCACAGAAATAGAAAAAAAATCCCAAAATTTTCATGGAACCACAAAAGACCCTGAATAACCAAAAACAATCCTCAGAAGAACAAAGATGGTGGGATCGCCTGCCCGGATTTCAAACTACATCACAAAGCTATAGTAATCAAAAGAGTATCAGAGTAATCAACAATAGATGGATCAGTAGAACAGAAAAGAGTGTCCTGAAATATGATCACACATATCATCAGTTAATTTAAGAGAATAGGAGCCAAGGGTATACAATGGGGAAAGGACAGTTTCTTTAATGAATTGTTTTGAGAAAATTGGACAGCCACATGCAAAAGAATCATGGTGGACCCCTAACTCACACCACACACAAAAAACAATTCAAAACAGATTCAAGACTTGAATATAAAACCTGAAATCATGAAACTCTTAAAAGAAAACATAGGCCGTAAGCTCATTGGTCTCAGTGATAATTTTTTGGATTTGATGCCACAAGCAAAGACAACAAAGCAAAAATAAAGAAGTGGTACTACACCAAACTAAAAAACTCTGCCCAGCAAAGGAAACCACCAACAAAATGAAAAGGCAACATTACCAAGTGGGAAAAATATTTGCAAGTCCTGTATCTGATAAGGGGTTAATAGCTAAAATATATCAATGATTCATATAACTCAACAGCAAAACAAACACACAACAATAACAACAAAAAACCAACTGATTAGAAAATGGAGTGGGGGGTGCCTGGGTGGCTCAGTGGGTTAAAGCCTCTGCCTTTGGCTCAGGTCAGGATCTCAGGGTCCTGGGATGGAGTCCCTCATCGGGCTCTCTGCTCAGCGGGGAGCCTGCTTCCCCCGCCCCCGCCTGCCTCTCTGCCTACTTGTGATTTCTGTCAAATAAATAAATAAAATCTTAAAAAAAAAAAAGGAAAATGGGCAAAGGATTTTTTTTCCTAAAGACCACATACACAAGGCCAACAGGTATGGGAAATGTTCTCAACATCACTAATCATCAGGGAAATGGAAGTCAAAACCACAAGGAGATATCACTTCACACTTGTCAGAATGGTTATTCTCAAAAAGGCAAGAAATAACAAGTGTTGGCAAGAATGTAGAAAAAAGGGAACCATCATGCACTATTAGTGGGAATGCAAATTGGGGTAGTCACTATGGAAAACAGTGTGGAGATGCCTCAAAAACTAAAAGTAAAACTACATTTTGATCTAGCAATTCCACTTCTGGGTATTTATCCAAAGGAAAAAAAAAAACCACTAATTCAGAAAGATACACTCACCAGCCCCCTGCCCCCATGTTCATTGCCATCATTATTTACAACAGCCACAGAAGTAATCAAAGTGGCCATGATGGATAAAGACAGTGTGCCATATATATATACACATATGTATATATATATACACACAATGGACTATAATTCAGCCATAAAAAAAGAAAAAAATCTTGCCATTTGTGGCAACAATAAAGGTACGCCATGTGAAATAAGTCAGAGAAAGGCAAATACCATAGGATATCCTTTATATGCAGAATCTAAACAAACAAAAAACTAAAATCCTAGATTCAAGGAACAGAGTGGTGGTTGCCAGACGCCAAGGGATGGGATTGGCTCAAATGGTAAAGGGCCTCAAGTCGTACAATCTTCCAGTTACAAAATAAATAAGCCCTGGGGATGTAATAAGCATGGGAACTGTAGTTAATAACACTAAATCATGTATTTGAAAGTTGCTAAGTGTGTACCTCTTAAAAGGTACTCATCATGAGAAAAAAATTTAGAACCATGTGTTGTGATGGATGTTAACAAGATTTCTTGTGGTTGATCATTTCATAATACATAAAAGCATGGATCGCTGCTTTACAGCCAAAACCAATAACATTTTATGTGAGTTTTAGCTCTGTATAAAAAACCCTGCAAGAATAGAAAATAAAATAGAATTACCTGAGCCTAGGCTTGACCCTAAGTAGGCTCTGCACCTACGTTAATGTCCATTGGGACAGTAGAAATTTGCTTGACACGTGAGGTAATTCTTCCTTGTCTAAGTGTTCCATGCTATGCAGGATATCTAAGCATTAAATTCAAGGAGTAACTCCCCACCCCGTGACAACCCAGATCTTCCCCACAAGTTTCTGATACACTCTCTAGGGGGCACTGCTGCCATCTTACTCTCTACCCGGAGAGGCACTGTGCTGGGATCTGAAGTTCAAAGCTAGTGCTGCTTGCAGTGGTCGCCCAGATTCCTGGAAGCAGCCATCATTAGAACATGTGAATGCAGCCAAAGCACAGAGGAAGGCAGAATGAGAAGGTGGTTCGAGAGAGATTCCTAAAGGCATTATTTGAGCTCCTGGATCCATGTGTGCAGGAAGCCAGAAAATGTATTTTCTGGCTTACCTGAGCACTAGAGTTCTTTTTTGTTTGTATTCATTAAGTTTGGTTTCTGACTCATGAACCCACCCAAAATTTAGTCTAGGACATGATTCAAAAAGCAGTTGTAGGTATAATTATCCTTTGGGGGGGGCTTGTTTGATGATACTTTATTATTATTATTGATCTTTTCCTTCTGCAAATTATAAATAGAAAGGGTAAAGTGAGTTCCAGAGTATTAGGTCCTAGTAGGTCAGACTTAAGTCTTTTTTTACTTTTTACTTTTAAATTTAGATTCAATTAGCGAACATATAAGACATCATTAGTTTGAGATGTAGAAGTCGATAGTTCATCTGCTGCATATAATACTCAGCACTCATCACATCACGTGCCCTCTTTAATGCCCCAGACATTGTAAGGTTTTGAACAAATGACCTTCTTTTTATCATGGAACTGATCTACACACACACACACACACACACACACACACACAGCCCTAGTGGGTGTCATCCTATACTATGGCCACATTCCCTGGGCATAGCTGATTGGTTCAGGAACGAACCAATCAAAATCCTTTCCCAGGAATTTCAACCCAGGTTCCAGGGGACTGAATCCCTCTCTCTAGGGCTGGAACGTTTGCAGGTAACATGAATATTAGGGTGGGGGAGGGGGAGAGATATAAGGCAACAGTGGTGTGCCAGGTGACTTAGGGAAACAGCAAAAACTGATTTGCAAAGGTGAAGAAAAAGTTTCAGAAATGTTTCAGTTCCAGATCCCATCCGTTCCCAAGATCTAGCTATATCCTGCCCTTGGGTCCTCCAAGAACCCCTGTATCTTTAAGCAAAATCCTGCTTCTTGGTTTTATCTCCAGGGGGCTTCTTTACTTGCTTCTAAAAGAATTCTAATACCTTATTCCCATAGGTA
The DNA here is from genome assembly GCA_004024625.1 of Mellivora capensis. Lineage (NCBI taxonomy): Eukaryota > Metazoa > Chordata > Mammalia > Carnivora > Mustelidae > Mellivora > Mellivora capensis. The sequence goes on along the minus strand of PISX010004775.1, from coordinate 40,361 downwards.
TTTTAAGTTCTCTCTTCACTTCAAATCAGATCACCAGGAAGCCACACCACATGGTGAGGGTAGGGGCTGGGTCATCCACTGCAGGACGGCCCAGTGGAGGCAAAGAGGGCTGTGCAAGGAGAGGGGATATATTTCCTTTGGCTTTAATCAAAGGTCAACCCAAGTAACAACACGCTTTTGTATTCAAACCCAGGCTCTGACCCTCATCCCTGGAGTCATTTTCTGAGCTTCAGTTTATCTCTAAAATGGGTACATTTTTAAGGGCTTACAGGAATAAAGCAAGACAACATGGTCGAACACTCATGAAGAGGAACCTTGATAGTCAGTTCCAGCTACAGAAGCTTGGCCCCATCAGCTCACTTCTCAGGGCCTTGCCTTCCTCGTCGGCTCCCTGCCTGTGCTCCTGCTCTTCCACTTCAGCTCGATGGCCTGGTTTGTTGCTTGAGAGAACCAGAGGCTTTCTCACATTTGCTGTTTTTCTGTCTTAAATAATCCTCTTTCTAACCCTCTACCCAGACTCTTCATCTGACTGACCCACCTCACGTCTCAGGTCTCAGATAAGCCTTCCACGCGCCTCTGACTCGGGGCTCCTGTCCACACCCCCAATCCTGTGCAGGCACCGTGCTCTAGGTTTCATAGAGTGGGTCACACCTGGAATAGAGTCCAGTCATGTTCTTCTTGCTGAATGTTTGGTTTTTCCATGAGACCCTAGGAGCACAGGGACTACATCTGGTATGTCCACTGAGGTGGGCAGAGCCCAGGCATGGGGCCAGACACACAGCAGATGTCCACTAAACATGCTCTCCCCTCTTGACTGAATACCAGCCCACCTTGCTTGACCAGCTCACTGCTGGAACCGCCAGCTCCACCTTGTGCCTACAACTCCCTGACTAGAAATGCAGAAAAGCTGGATGTCCCCGAGTTCATGTTTACTTAGCCCAAAGTCCGATAGCTGAATAGTAAGACCAGCTCAGCAGGTAGGACGTACCCCAGTGGTGCACCCAAGCATGGCTGGTAATGCCTTTATCCCCAGGCACAGAGCTGGGCCTCTCATTTGTGTTGAAGAAACAGAATCTTCTTTATATGAACCCTTAGACAATAGGATTTCAACTGGCAGAGAGAACCCCGTTCCAATTGTTTCGGAGCTGTGGGGCATGCCTGTAATTCACACGGTCTCCTCGCAACTGAGGAAGAGGAGCCAAGAAGAGTCAAAAGCAAAAACAAAACCACTTTTCTGCAAAGGCGTTCTGCGAAAGCCCCGTGCACACACAAATGGCCTGGTTAGGTCATTTCCAGTTGTGCTGTCGAGAAAAGAGCTATTTCTCTTTAACTCTTAACTTCAGAGATGCTACTCCAGGACCACCATAGGTTTGTGATGTTCATTCATTGGTTTTTAAAAGCAAAATATTAAAACTAGGCCAACGATGTCATGATACTCTATTGTTGGAAGAGAGAGGTCTAGTGCTGAGAAAATTCATACCCAAAAGTGTTCTCCATTCAATGAAAAGCAGAAACAGAGGTTCTAAGAGGACTTCAACATGCAGTAAGACAGTTTAAATGGGAGAGGATGGCAGTTATAAGAGCTTGGGTATTGGAAGTATAGGGTACGTCTGCCATTCCCCACCCTTATCCCCAGCCTATGACAAGCATTACCAAGGGATTGTGGCAGTGTAGCACAGAAGCTGAGAAGGTAGGCTCTGGAATCACACTGGGTTTGAATCCATTTAATAGCTGCATGGCCTTGAGTTAGTCAATCATGCAGGGCCTCACTTATCTCACTGATAAAGGGGGAACACAAGTGTACCTGTCTCATGTCCTGGAGTTGGCTGAATGACCAAATAATTTTAGATCTATAAATACTTGGAAGAGTGGCCCAAAGCAAGCACTCAAGAAATCTTAAGTTCTTACACCAAAAACCAGATGTAACCCAAGAGCTCATCAACAAGCAAATAAATTGTGATATATACGTACGGTAGAATATGACTCAGCAACGAAAAGTACTAAAAAAACAAACAAACTATGAACACTCACAGCAAGTTGGTTGGATCTCAAAATAATTATGCTGAATGAAAATACACCAATAAGGTAAGGTAGATCTAGCATGATTCCATTTACACAGAACTCCTGAAAACACGAACTGATCTCTAGTGATGGAAAGTGTATCCATGGTTGCCAGGAAATGGTAAGGCAGGGCAAGCTGGGAGGGAAGGATCACAAAGGGTCAGGACTACACTGTTGTGGTGGTGGATATATTCACTAGGCTGATTGAGAGGATGGCTTCATAAGTGTGCACACGTGAAAAGTCAAATTGTACACTTGAAACATGTGATCTTTTGTAGGTCAATTCTCTCTCAAGCTGTTTAAGGAAAAAGATTAGCCATTATTCTTTCCCACTGCCCCCATCCCTGTTGGTCACTCCTGGGTCAGGGTCAATATTCAAGTCTTATTGACTATCCTTGATTTAGCTGAACTTTTTAATTCTCTCCCCCTTATGAGAACATATGCTTCTAGAACTTACTAGTCCTTCGACCTTAGACAAGTCACTGAGTGTTCATCAGGAATATGAAAATTGCAGTAGCTACCTGCCTTTCTGGACTGCTGTGAAGGCCAGCGGTAGAAGCTCTCAGACTACTCTGGAACACTCCCTGCCGTTAGGCGTATGTGAGGGGATACAGAAGGTCTGCGTTTTCACAGTTCCTGGGTTTGCCGGGACTCAGTCTGCCAGCAGAACTTGATGTCCCTTTTAAAGCAGCCCTTTAGCAAATATTATTCCACTGTATGAACAGCACGTTTTTATAGCTAACCATTAGGATTTGTGGAAAGGAAGGCTTCAGGGAAGAGAGTCTGAAGGACTCTGGCCGGGCGGCTTGGAGAGGCCCAGCCAGCACTGGCAGGAACCATCCTATAGGGAATGCTCCAGGTGGAGACTCTGCCCCTTCTAGAAAAATTTCTTCCTTCTGGCCAGGGGCCCATGCCCTTTGAGGAATTAAAGTCTGGTGCTGATTGGCATAGCCGGGCCTCGCTTGATCTCTCGTTTAAAAAGCAATCGTATGTCACACTACAGAGCCCAAAGGGGGAGTTTGCAAGAAACAGCAAGTGTTAAAAGGCCTCATTTAGGAGGGGGGCGACTGGGGATGGCATGGAATACATTCAGAGTAAAAAAGACTGGGAAGATACAAACTCAAATTGTACCGAATGCACACCAAGAGCTATAAATCAAAACACTAAGAGTAGTTACTTTTAGTCCTGGGGTCCAGGAAGTTTTTATTTTATCTGTGTTGTTTAATACGGTGAGGGGCTATTACTTCTTGCAATAAGAAAACCAAAAGGGGAAAAAAAAAAGGTCACAAATTATTTCTGGTATGGCGTGGCTCCCTTTATTTGGAAGAGCAAGAGACATTCTGGTTACCCCTAGTAGTAGTCAATAAAGATAGCCATCAGCCATAAACACACACAAATAATTTAAATGCCTCAAGCCTATGCATGTCTGGTCAGCTCAGGCAACTGACCCTGAGAGCTGTACCACATGGTAGTTTCCAGAAAGTCCCGCTGTGCCCCTTGACACCCAAATGAGAAGGACAGGGATGTCCCCCAAGCCTCCTTATGTCCTTTAATGCTAGATCTTGCTCTGTAGTCTATACATAAATCTGAACTCTTGGATCAACAGGTTTCCTGCCTGTAGGAGGCAGGTTGAGTTAGTTGTACTGTACCCGAATTCCCCCAAGCCTATCAGCCAGTAGGTCTCGAGCAGGTCCCGCCCAGAGCGATGAAGCAGCGCTCACTGGCTCATGGCCTTCGCGGCCAACCAGGCCCAGGACCCATCGCAAAGGACTTCTTCGTGGGTATAGTGTGTGCTCACACGAAGTTCACTCCAGCCACCACTGTCCCACTGTGTCCCTCATGGAGCTGCCAGTGTCCTTTTGCCCTACCTTCCTCTGTAGGGTCCGAACCACTGGATTTCAGATCCTGCTGTAAGGATTCCCAGCTAGGTATTCTCGGGCGAGATATTGCTCTGTATCCGTTTCCTCTTCAGTCCGACGGGCACGGTACTTGCCTATGACCTAGGGTGTTTATGAGCATTAAGCGAATATTGCAAAGGGCCGGGAGTCGTGCCTGGCACACAGTAAGCCCTCACTATGTCTTCGCGGGGATCTCTTGTATTGGCCAACCCCTCTACAGCTTCCGAGCACCCACTCGCGCTCTCTGTAGGTTCCTGGCAGCATGTGAAAGATTCTTTATTCTACCAGTGGATGAAAAAGACTTTGAATAAAATCCCAGGCTTCAGTTTTGTTCCAGCGAGCTGCTTGGATAAAGTTCTTAACGCAGCTTTCCCGAGAGGGATTTTTCCCAAAACTAGATCTCTCCTATACAGCGAGCTGGAGCCAAAGTCAACCTGCAGAATTCTGAGAGCTGGGCAGGGCTCTGGCCATGATGGGTGAATTCACTCCCTGGTAGTTTTCACACATGGTTTAGGGTTTAGCTTGGGCTCCCCAACTGAATAGGGATGCCTGAAGGAGGGAACCCAGGCATTTTTTTTTTTTTTAAGAGAGAGAGAATGTATGCAAGAGGTGGGGGGCGGGGCTGGGCAGGAGGGGAGAGAGAATCTTATCTTAAGCAGGCTCCACACCCAACACAGAGCTGGACACCGGGCTCTATTTCACATCCCTATGATCATGACCTGAGCGGAAATCAAGAGTCAGTCTCTTGGTGAGGGGAGCAGAGTCAGCCCTGGAGTACATGCCGAAGGTGGGATGGGAAGCTGTGCCTTGAAGCCCAGGGAAGGGAACTATGGAGAATTTCTGAAGAAGCTGGGGCAGACTCAGTGGGGGATGGGGGTGGGGGAAACAAGGGAGAGAGGACAGATATGTCCTCGGGAAGGATTCCTAACTACACGGTGCTTCGGAGTCTTCCAGTGTCAAATAGGGACAATCGTTCCTACCTCACAGTCACAGTGAGATGGAGTTAGTACAGTGTAAAGACAGCGCTGGGCACTGAGAAAACCCATACAAGACTGGCCTCATTATTATTGCTGTCAACATTATTGGGCAGCAATGGTTATTCAGACTCTATAACCCGGATGAAGTTTTCCTTCATAATATTCTCATCACCTTTGAGAGGCAGCAAACCCCTTTGCATGGTAGCTTTTGGGTAATGCTTTGAAGGGCCTTCAAATTCTGATACTCAAGGTCTGTGTGTTATGATAGTGTGTTTGCACTTTATATCCCATTTCTTGAGGGTCATTTGTGCTTCTCATTAAAACCAAGTATCTTTTCCAAAATAGTTGTGCAGCCTTTGGGGACAGTTGCCATCCAGACCTTCTAGCCCAAACCCCAAAGCCGCCTTGGGTCTCTTCCCTTTCTTCACTCCAGAGCCAATCCAAGTCCTGCCTAACTTCCCCTCCTAAAAATTTTTTTAAAACAATTTAACACTGATTTATTGCAAGGTAGAAAATACAGTGACAGGTCATCCTTCTGTGTGCACTTGGTTAGTGAGGAAAGCAACTGTTGAATGTTTGTCCTTGCTCCTTTATTTCTTTGAAATTCAATCCCTGCTCACTTTTCTCATACAACACCTAGCTGTCAGAGCGGGATGGAGTAGGGTCACATCCGGGGACTCCAAGCTCCTTGGCCCCATGGCGGCGCCTTCAGAATCTCCGCTGCCTCTGTCTGCAGCTCCACCATGCACCTCTTCTGGCCTCACCTCTATTTCCCTATAACAAACTTTTTTTTTTTTTTTTTTTAAGTCATTCTAGGCCCTTGCTGGTCCACGTTTCTGGAACATGGCCTCTACTCATCTAGAGAGATCCCTGTCAAAGCTCACCTTCTCCAGAAAGCTTTTCTGCCTCCCCCTGCTCTCCATGTTGGCCGGCATAGTATAGCACCCCAGAACTCCCCACAGTGCTGGGGTCTAGCGGTGTCTGTCTGGCCCCAGTAGGCAGTGAGGTTCTCCAGCTTTCAACTCCCACCCCTGATGCTAATGCAGTGCCTGCACAGAAGGGAGCCTCCCAGCAGCCCCTTTATGTCCCCCTCTGACGGGGACAGCTTCTGTAACAGTTGATTCCTAGTGTCCCTTCCATAGCATCAGCTTCTCCTGACTTCATTGCCTGGATCTAGGTCCCTCGATTTTTGAGCGTTCTTCCCATTAGCAGGTACAAACAGAAGTGTTCTTTTTGTTTGAAGAAGAGATCAGGCTTCTGGAATCAGAGTGCCTGGGTGTGAATCCTGACTCCCATCAGAGAAGCTGTGTGACCTTGGACAAGTATTAATCTACCTCAGTTCCAACTCCCATAAACAAGGATGACCACTGGGTCAAGCTCCTACGGTTGTTGCAAGGGCTCAAGAAATTTGTATATGTGGACACAGTCTGGCCCATGGTGAGCACTGCATGAGGGCTAGCCAGTCCTGGGATCATTTCCAGAATACTCTCACTCAGATCACAGGTCCCCTTCCCTCTTGGCTGCTCTCACCTGGTTTCATCTCCTCAGAGGCACATGCAGGGCCTGGGCACTGCATGAGGGCTAGCCAGTCCTGGGATCATTTCCAGAATACTCTCACTCAGATCACAGGTCCCCTTTCCTCTTGGCTGCTCTCACCTGGTTTCATCTCCTCAGAGGCACATGCAGGGCCTGGGGTCATTGCCCTCTGTGTTCTGGCAAAGTCCCTATTTCCAATTAAGTCTTCATTCTGAGCTTCCGGAAGTACCTGAATATTTGGAGGATACTATCCAACGGACTCTAGCCAGTCTCTGGGTTTAGGTGTTCCAGACCAGAAAATTACCCAGGAACTCCAGACATCACAGAACTACTTATTACTGGTGTAATTTTGCAGGTCTCACATTTCCTATAATTTTGTATATTCTTTCAAGTTCCAAAGGACTCTAAGGCATTCAGCATAGCCCATCACAGGTGGAGTCAGGACAGAGACAGATACACAAGCCCAAGCTCTCTAGCCTTACCTTTTTGACCCTTTCTTCAGAACCTCCAGAGAATAAAGAGGATGCTGACAAATGAGACAAGATCGATAAGGTGGGAGGATTTAACTCCATCCCTCTTGCCACTCTTATACCTTTGTGTGTTTGCTCAAAAACCCTGCTTATTGACCCGAAATGCTTACATGTTTGCTCAAGTCTCTTTGTTCATATAGTCCAGAGCTTTGACTACTGGTTCCCAAAGCATGGGCTATAAGAGGAGCAAAGGGCACCTATGGGCACTAAGTGGGCCCCTAAAATAAGAGCACCAGCCGTTAGGAACCACCTTGTTGGCTCTGTAGTAGACCTACTACCCTTTCCATCCCAGAGGCCCAAGAGTATGAAGGACTCAGGGGAAGTAGAAAGCTCCACAGTTAAGACAGCCATTTCTCACCATTCACACCCCCACAGAATGAGAGTCCCAGATATGAAAAGACCAAAAAGATTATATATATATATATAAAGTGGATAGGCTACATGCAAATAACATTAATGCTTTTTAAGCCTTTTAAGTGTTCTTGGTTGGTAATATTACGGATTACGCTACAGAAATTGCTTCCCTTCTTATCTAATCTAGGTGGCAGTTTCTGTGAGGTTAGGAGACACCTCCTTGTCACACCACAAGAGGCACTCAATAAATAGTCCTCGAATGAGGAAACATTAAGCTTTTACTTCATATGGCCACCATGTGTCAGGCACAGAGTAAATTAAAGTAATCCTTGGAAACAATATAGAATTGATTAAAAATATGGAACACCATAAAAAAAATCTATTTAAAACTGTGTTAAGAGTTAAGACCCATAAATGGCATGACTGAAAAGTCATGGTACAGATTTCACAAGCCATCCTTGGAAAGCACCCGAATAGAGCATGAGCCGTACATGCAGCCGGCCTGCCTGCTTTGTACTCCGGCTTCACCACTGACAAAGTCTGTCGACTGAAGGAAGTTTAACTTCTCTGTGCCTCCGTTTCCCCAACTGTATATGAGAATCAGGTCAGTCCTCACTTCAGGTGATTGTTGTGAGAATTCATTTACTCCCATTAAGTATTCCGAACCACATGTGGCATAGAATAAATTCTCTTACAGCCTTCACTAGTTTGCCTCACTCATGGGCATGTTTGAGCACTAGACCTTGTACAGTGTGGAATTCATGGAAAGAGTGCAATAATGTTTGTGATAAATTATAACATCAATAAACTAAAATGTGAGGTGGGGGTAGAAGTGAAAGTAGAGAATTTTTCTATGCTATTCAAGTTAACTTATCAGCTTAAGATGGGATGTTAGAACTATATGACATTTTCTGTAAGTCTCAGAGTAACCACAAAGGAACAACCCATAGTAGATACACACAAGATTTTGATAATGGTCTCAAAACTCACTACCACAAAAAGTAATCAAATCATAAAGACAGCCAAAGAGAAAGGGACAAAAGCACCATAAAACAATCCAAAAACAGTGAACAAATTAGCAATAGTAAGTCCTTACCTATCAATAATTACTATAAATGTGAATTAAGTTAAATCCAATTAAATTAAATCCAATCAAAAGACAGACTGGTTGAATGGAAAAAAAACACTAGAGCTAATGATAAAGAGACTTTTTCACTTTAAGATCACACAGGCTAAAAGTGAAGAGTATGAAAAAATATATATATTCCAAGTAAATAGTAATAAAAGAAGGGGTTACTTTTATTAAAAAAAAAAAAAAAAACTTTGTGTTACAAATGGTCACAAGTGACAAGGAAGTTCATTATATAGTGATAGAGGGATCAATTCATCAAAAAAGTATGATTATAAATTTTATGCACCCAACACTATAGCACTAAAATATATAAAGCAAATACTGAGGGAACTAAAAATACATCAACAGGGACACCTAGGTAGCTCAGACTTTTAGGCGTCTGCCTTGGGCTCATGACCCCAGGGTCCTGGAATCAAGCCCCACGTTGGGCTCCCTACTCAGCTGGAAGCCTGCTTCTCCTTCTCCCTCTGCCTACTGTTCCCCCTGCTTGTGTTCTCTGTCAAATAAAATATTAAAAAAAAATATGGGACACCTGGGTGGCTCAGTGGGTTAAGGCCTCTGCCTTCAGCTCAGATCATGATCTCAGGGTCCTGGGATCAAGCCCTGCATTGGGCTCTCTGCTCCGTGGACAGACTGCTTCCTCCTTCCTCTCTGCCTGCCTCTCTGCCTGCTTGTGATCTCTGTCAAATAAATAAAATCTTTTTAAAAATAAATAAAAAATGAGAATCAACAGCAATACAATATGGTGGAGAACTTAAATAACACTTTCAACCATGATTAGATCACCCAGGCAGAGAATCTGTAAGGACACAGTGGATTTCAACAGCACTATAGACTAAATGGACTTAATAGACCTACAGAACATTCTATCCAACAGTAAAATACACATTCTTTTCAAGTGGTAATAGAACAATCTTCAAGACGGACATGTTAGACTATAAGACAAGACTCAACAAATTCAAAAAGATAGAAATTACATTAAAGTATTTTTTTAACCACAATGGTATGAACCTAGAAATCAGAAAAAAGAAAATTCGCAAACACATGAAAGTTCAACACACTTTTTAAAAAAATTTGACAGACAGACCAAGCACAAGCAGGGGGAACAGCAGAGGGAAGAGAAGAAGCAGGCTCTCCACTGAGCAGGGGCCCTGATGCAGGGTTTGGTCCCAGGATCTCAGGATCATAACCTGAGCTGAAGGCAGATGCTTAGCCAACTGAGCCACCCAGGCACCCTCAACATACTCTTGAACAACTGATATATCAAAGAAGAAATCAATTCAAAAATATCTTGAGACAAATGGAAATTGGAACACAACATACCAAAACTTAAAGTATGCAGCGTAAGAACATCTAAGGAAAGTATGAAAACTTATGGGATCTGTATACTGAAAACTATAAGACATTGATAAAAGAAATTAAAGAAGACACAAATAAGTGGAATGTTATCCCCTGTTCATAGATTGGAAGAATATTTTTGAAATGTCCATTCTCCCAAAGCCATCTGTAGACTCGATGAGATGACTATCAAAATTCCAATGGCATTTTTCACAAAAATAGAGGAAACAATCCTAAAATTGATATGGAACTACCAAAGACTGAAAAAGAACAAAGCTGGAGGCATAACACTTCCTGATTCAAACTATCTTACAAAAGTATAGTTACCAAAATAGTATGATATTGGCATAAAAACAGAACTATCAGAACAGAATGGAGATCCTAGAAATAAAGTTCCACACATACAGTCACTAATATTTGACAAGGGAGCTAAGAATATGTAAGAGAAAACAGTGTCTCCAATAAATTCTTGTGGGAAAACTGGATATTCACATGCAAAAGAATGAAATTGAACCCCTATTATATACTCCTCATAAAAATTAACTCAAAAATGGACTAAGGACTTAAACGTAAGACCTGAAACCACAAAACACACAGTAAACACATACAGAAAAAGCTCCTTGATATTGGTCTTGGCAATCAATTTTTGTATGTAGAACACCAAAACACAAACAAGTAGGCCTATATCAAACTAAAAATCTTCTGCACAACAAAAAAATGAAAGAGCATTTTCATCATTTCATCTCACATTATGAAATATGAGAAAATATTTGAAAACCATATATATGGGAAAGGGTTAATATGCAAAATACATAAGATAATCCTGTGACTCAATAGCAAAAAATAATCTGACTAAAAAAATGGGCAAAGACAAAACAAGTCTTTCTTTAGAAGACTCAAATCATATTAAGCATCATTTCTAAGCATAGTAGTAGAAAACCTGAAATCAATTACAGGAGGAAATGTGGAAAATTCGTAACTACGTGGGGATTAAATATGCTACTGAACAACCAATGGATCAAAATAAATAAAATAAATACCTTTAAGACAACCAAAAATGGAAATATAACATACCAAAACGTATGGGATGCAGCAAAAACAGTTCTAAGAGGTAAGTTCATAATGATAAATGCCTACATCAAAAAAACAAGGAAAATCTTGAACAACCTAACTGGACACCTCAAACAAAAAAAGAACAAAGCCCAAGTTTAGTAAAATGGAAGGAAATAACAAAGATCAGGAGAAAATAAATAAAACAGACTAAAAGGGCAATAGAAAAAAAAAAATCAAATGACTAAGATCTGGGATTTCTTTTTTTGAACAAACAAAATCCACAGATCTTAAGCTAGACACAGGGGAGTGGGGGAGAGAGACAAAAATCAACTACTATCAGAAATGAAGGAAGAGACATTGTATTCTGATGATACAGAAATACAAAGGATTGTAAGAGTACTATACCAATTATACACTAACAAATCAATGTAGAAGAAAGGGTAAATTGCTAGAACCATACAACCTACCACGGAAGTACTTAAGCATGTAGAAAGAGAAAATCTGAAAAGACTGAGTACTCGTAAGGAGATTGAATTAGTAGTCAAAAACCTCCCAGCAAATGAAAGTCCAGGACGAGATGGTTTAGCTGTTGAATTCTATAAAACCTTTAAGTAAAAATACCAAGCCTTCTCAAGCTCTTCCAAAAATAGAAAAACAGGGAATACTTCTAAACTCACTTATGAGTTTAGCATTATCCTAATATCAAAAATCAGACAAGGACACCACAAAAACAAAACAAAAACAAAAAAATTACAGGCCAATATCCCTGATGAACACAGATGCAAAAACCCTCAACAAAATATTAACAAACCAAATTTAACAATACATTAGAAGGATCACACCATGATCAAGAGAGATCTCTTCTAGGGACGCAAGGATGATTCAGCGCCCACAAATTAATCAGTACACCACACTAACAGGATAAAAATCACATGATCAATAAATGCAGAAAAAGCATTTAATGAAATTCAACATCCATTTATGATAAAGAAAAGAGAATCCCAACAAAATGGGTATAGGGTGATATACATAAATATAATAAAAGCTATAGAAGAGAAGCCCACAATTAATATATGCAATGGTGAAAAGCTTTTAGCTTGTCAGAAGGGGAATAACACAAGGATGCCTACTCTCCCCACTTTTATTCAACGATTTAATATTGGAAGTCCTTGCCAGAGCGAGTAGGCAAGAAAAATAGAAAGTATCAAAATTGGAAAGGAAGAAGTAAAATGGTCACTATTTGCAAATGACATTATATGTAGAAAACCCTAAAGATTCCATGAAAATGGTTAGAACTAATAAATCCAGTAATATTGCAGTATATGAAAATCAATATGAATATCTGTTGTATTTCAGTTATCAGAAAAATTAACAGTCATAAATTGTACCATAAAGAATAAAATACACAGGAATAGGTTTCACCAAGGAGGTGAAAGACTAGTACATTAGACAGTATCAGACACTAAGTAAAAGGAATTGAAGAGGATACAAATAAATGGAAAGATACCCTGTGCTCATGGATTGGAAGAATTAACATTGTTAAAATGCCCATACAATCTAAAGCAATCTACAGATTAAATGCAATCTCTATCACAGAAATGGAACAAAATAATCCCCAAACTTGTATGGAACCATAAAAAACCCTAAATAGCCAAAACAATCTTGAGAAAGAACAAAGCCAGCAGCCTCATGAGCCTGGATTTCAAGCTATATTACAAAGCTATAATAATCATTTGGTATTGGCATAAAACAGACACATAGATTGATGCAACAAAATAGCCCAGAAATCAACCTATGAGGCAAGAATGTACAGTAAGGAAAGGATATGCTCTTCAATAAATGGTGCTGGAAAAACAGGACAGCCAAGAGCAAAAGAATGAAACTGGAGCACTACCTTATACCATACACAAAAATTAACTCAAAATGGAATTAAAGACTTGAATGTAAGACCTGAAACCATAAAAATCCTAGAAGAAAGCTCGGCAGTAACTCCTTGACACCAGTCTTGGGGGTGGTTTTTTGAATTTGACACCAAAAACTAATAATACAACATAAACAAAAAAACAAGTAGGACTACATTATACTAAGAAGCTCTGCACGACAAAGGAAACCATCAATAAAATGACGAGGTATCAGTGAAATACTAGCAAATGGAATCCAATAATGCATTTAAGAATCATTTACCACCAAATGAGATTTATTCCAGGGATATAAGAATAGTTCAATATGTACAAAATCAACATGATACATGACATCAATGAGAGAAAGGATAAAAACCATACGATCATTTTAATAGGTGCGGAAAAAGCATTTTACAAAGTACAACACCCATTCATGATAAATGCTATCAACAATATATATAAACCCACAGCTAACGTCATACTTAATGGTGAAAAACGGGGAGCTTTTCCTTTAAGATCAGGAACAAGACAAGGATGTCCTCTCACCACTTCTATTCAACATAGTACAGAAAGTCCTAGCTGTAGCAATCAGGCAACCACAAAATCCATCTAGATTGATAAAGAAGCCAAACTTTTGCTCTTGGCAGATGACATGATACTATATTTAGAAAGCCCTAAAGACTACCAAAAAGCTATTAGAATTCATAAATTAATTCAGTTAAGTTGCAGAATTCAAAATTAATACATAAATCTGTTGCATTTCTATATACTAATGATGAAGTAGCAGAAAGAGAAATGAAGAAAACAATCTCACTTACAAGTGTACCAAAAATAATAATAAAATACCTAGGAATAAACTTAAGGAAATAAAAGACCTATACTCTGAAAACTATAAAACATTGGTGAAAGAAATTAAATAGAACACAAATGAAAAGACATTCCAGGCTTATAGATTAGAAGAACTAATATTGTTAAAATAGACACACTACCGCAAGCAGTCTACTGATTTAAAGTAATCCTTAACAAAATACCAATATTTATCACAGAACTAGAATAACAAAAATTTATGTGGAACCACTAAAGACCCTAAATAGTCAAACAATCTAAGAACAAAGCTGGAGGTATTGCAGTCTGAGATTAAGATACTGCAAAGCCATAGTAATCAAAACAGTCCAGCACTGGCACAAAAACAGGCACATAGATCAATAGAACAGAATAGAGTGCCCAGAAAATAACCCTTCCATGGTTAATCTGTGACAAAGGAGAAGAGAATACATGATGAGTAAAAGATAGTATCTTCAAGAAATGATGCTGGGAAAACTGGGCAGCTACATGAAAGAGAATGGAACTGGACCACTTTCTTACGTCATATACAAAATAAATTTAGAGTAGATTAAAAACCTAATGTGAGACTTAAAACCATAAAACTAGAAGAAAATAGGCAGTGATTTCTTTGATACCAGCCATAGGAGCTTTTTTTTTTTTTTCCTGGAGGCCTCCTCAGGCAAGGAAAACAAGATGAAGAATAAACTATTGGGACTACACTATCCAATAAGGGGCTAACACCCAAGATCTATAAAGAACTTATAGAACTCAATAGCCCCAAACCAAATAATCCAATTAAAAGGGGCAGAGTGGGGTGCCTGGGTGACTCAGTTGTTAAGCATCTGCCTTCAGCCCCTGCATTGGGCTCCCTGCTCAGGGGAAGCCTGCTTCTTCCTCTTCCACTCCCCCTGCTTGTGTTCCTTCTCTCACTCTTTCTCAGTCAAATAAATAAATAAAATATTTTAAAAATAAAAAATAAATAAATAAAATGGTCAGAGGACTTCAACTGACATTTTTCCAGTGAAGTTCTACAGATGTCCCACAGACACATGAAAAATGCTCATCACTCATCATCAGGGAAATGCAAATCAAAATCACAATGAGATACCATCTCACATCTGTTAGAAGGGCAAAAATCTAAGAGACAAGAAATAATAAGCATCGGTGAGGATGGGGAGAAAAAAGGAACCCTCATGCACTGTTCATGGGAATACAAATTGGTATAGTCCCTGTGGAAAAAGTATGGAAGTTCCTTAAAGAATTAAAAACAGAATTAGCATATGATCCAGTAATTCTAGTACTGGGTATTTACCCAAAGAAAACCAAAACATTGATTTGAAAAGACATATGCATCCTTATGAGTATTACAGCATTATTTACAATAGCCAAGATATGGAAACAACCCAACTGTCTAACCATAGATGAATGGATAAAAAAAAAGGTGTGTGTGTGTGTGTGTATAAACCCATATATACATATACATATATATACACATATACATAATGGAATATTATAGAGCCATAAAAAGAGGGAGATTGTGCCATTTCCCAAGTTATAGATGGGCCTAGTAATGTAAGTCAATCAGAGAAAGATAAATACCATATGATTTCACTCAAATGTGGAATTTAAGAAATAAAGCCAAGAAAGAAAAAAAAAGAAACAAAAACCAGACTCTCAAATACAAAGAAACCTTGCCAGAGAGAAGGTGGATGAGAGGATGGGTGAAATAGATGATGGGGGTTAACAGTACTCTTATCACAATGAGCACTGAGTAATGTATGGAAATGCAACATCCTCATATTATACAGCTGAAACTAATTAACACTGTATGTTGATTATACTTTGATTTAAAAAGATTAAATGGCAAAAAAAAAAAAGAAAGAAAAGGCAACCTAATGTATGGACAAAAATCTTTGCAAGATACATATCTGAATAAAGGCTTACTATACAACATATATAAAGAATTCCTACAACTCAGGAGCAAAAAAATATCCAAAAATATGCAGAGGACATTTTTCTGAAGATGACAGATGGCCAACAAGTACTTGAAACAATGTTCAACATCATTTATCAGGAAAATGCAAATGAAAACCACAATGAGATGTCACCTTACACCTGTCTGAATGACTATTATCAAAAAGACAAAACAAATGTTGGCAAGGATGTAGATGAAAGGAACAAGACCCCTAGTGCACTGTTGGTGAGAGTGTGAATTGATGCAGTTGCTATAAACAGCATGGAGTTTCCTCAAAATATTAAAAATACTAACAAAAAAATATTTAACCCCCCAGTCATTGCAGCATTATTTACAATAGCCACAACATGGAACCAACATAAGTGTTGGGTGAATGAATAAAAAAAAAAAAAAAAAATGGGGGTGGAGGGGGAGACAAGATGGCGGGGAAGTAGGAGGAGGCGCCATTTCAACCTGTACCCTAAAGTGAGCTGATTACCTACCAAAGAACTCAGATCACCCATGAAATCAGCCTGAGATCAGAATTATACACGTCTGGATCTCTACGGGGGCAGACGACACCAGTGGGCAGGTAAAGCAGAGTGGGAACATTGGACTAATATCAGAAGATAAGCAAAAGGGGGAGGGAGCCACCAGAGGCGACCCATTGGAAAGTAATACCCCAATACGAGAGCCCCCCGCATCTGGGGACCATCATTAACTTGGAGTCTGGTTGAAAGCACTCAAAAAGAGCAAAGGATCACAGGGGGATATTGTGGGAATTGGGGTGGTTAGGGACAGGGGTTTAAGTCCCCGGGCTCAGGACAGCCACCCCTGAGACAGAGAGTGCGGCGGAGAAACCAGGTCTTGGTCCCGGAGCTGCCAGAGTGCCTGAGAGCATGTGGGGTCCCGTGAAAGGCTGGGAGCCTCGCCAGCCTGCAGAAACACAGCCTTTTTACAGTACCCCCGTGTGTGCCGGGCCATGCTAGCAGAGCCTGAGATGCGCGCGCGCCCCACACCCTCCCCTGAGAGAGGTGCGCAGTCCAGCTCTCAGACCTGGAAAGACCAGGCACTCCCAGCCCGGGCCAGCAGGAAAAATCTCAATGTGCGATCGCTGCTTGGGACCTCTCTGTCGGTCTGGAGCTGCCCAAACAGCCGCCGCTGTTGTGGTTTTGGGTACAAGGAGTCCCTGTGTCCCCAGGGACCATGACTGGGAACGTGCTCTGACAGCAGCCGAGGGGGAACTTGTGTGCTCTGCAGCACCCAGAGGGGAACAGACTGAGGCTTCTCTCTGAGAAGGAGGTCTGGGTGCAGTTTGCTTTCCTCCAAACCTCCAAAAACCATCAAAAGCTGTCAAGGTGAGAGAGAAAAAAACAAAACAAAACAAACAAACAAAAAAGGAACAAACAAAACCCTCCAGAGAACAAAAGCCTAAAAAACCGGTTTCCTCAGAGCCCACCCCCTTGAGGGGGGTGGGAGGACTTAACTCAGGGAACACTACCTGAAAACCCACATGGCAGGCTCCTCCCCCAGAAAGCCAACCAGGAAAAAAAAAAATGACAGGAGAACAACCACCACTACTTCATAAATACAACTTTTATTTTTAATTCGTTCCCACTATCCTGGTTCATTTTTATATATAGACAATTTATTTAACCTATTTACCATCACAGTGAGATGTCCAGGACATCAAATTCCATAATAACCTTTTAACCTGAACTTTGATACATATACCCATGTTTTTCTTTTGCTTTTCTATTTTTTAAATTTTAGCTTAGTTTAGTTTAGTTTATTCCTTTTTTATATTTTTATTTTTTAATATTCATATAGAGTTAAACTTCAAGGTAATCCCCTTTTCCCAATCAATGCTACCCCTATAGGTAAACCAATTTTTAATCCCCCCTTATCTTAGAAAAGTTGAGTCCTTTAACAAAAGATATCAAGATATATCCAGGAGGAATCAAAATAACCTTCCTTGCCCACACTGAGAATTTATAACCACTCTCCCATCTTTTTCCCCCTGCCAGTGTTTCTGTGAATTTGTGTTTGTCCTGATAGTATATAAATCTTATACTTGGGGTTCTTTTTGACGAGGCTCCTTTCTTTTTTTTGCTTTTATATAAACATTTTTTTTTTCTCTTGTCATATACGTTTATCAGTCTTTGTCTGTTTTTGTTTGTATTCTTCATAAATCTTACCTTGGGGCCCACTTGGGCTGAGCCTTCTCTTTTATCGTCCCTTTTTTTCCTGTCTCTCTTTTTTTTTTTCTTTTTTTCTTTTTTCTCTCATTTGGGTGGGGACTCCTGATTGCTCAGAAGCATTCCAGGGTGCACCTTGACTGCACCACAGTTGATACATCCAGCTACACCCGTTCATCCATCTCTCACCAAAATGACTAGGAGGAGGAATGCCCAGCAGAAGAAAAATTCAGAGGATGGGTCTTCTGCAACAGAGCTAATGGCTATCGACATAGACAATATGTCGGAAAGGGAATTCAGGCTAACAATTATCCAGGCAATAGCTAGGTTGGAAAAAGCCATGGATGACCAAACGGAATTGACTAGGGCAGAACTGAAAGCCACCAGGGATGATGTTCACAATGCTCTCAATGAGTTCCAATCTAATCTAAATTCCCTAAAAGCTAGGGTAACTGAGACAGAAGATAGAATTAGTGATCTGGAGGACAAACAGAGAGAAAGGATCAGGAGGAAGCCTGGAACAAACAGCTTAGAAGCCACAAAAACAGAATCAGGGAAATAAATGATGCCATGAAACATTCCAATGTCAGAATTATTGGAATCCCTGAAGGGGAGGAGAAAGAAAGAAGTCTAGAAGATATAGTGGTACAAGTTCTCCATGAAAATTTTCCCAATCTTGCGAATGGAACAAGCATTTATGTACTAGAGGCAGAACGGTCTCCCCCCAAGATTATAGAATCTTGAAAAACGTCGAGACACCTAATAGCAAGAATGAAGATTTATAATTGTAGGCAGGCCCTCTTGAAGGCAGCTAGGACAAAGAATTTTATATACAGAGGAAAGCCCATCAGAGTAACATCAGACCTGTCCACAGAAACCTGGCAAGCCAGAAAGGGTTGGCAAGATATATTCAGGGCACTAAATGAGAAGAACATGCAGCCAAGAATACTTTATCCAGCAAGACTGACATTCAAAATGGATGGAAAGATAAAGAGTTTCCAAGACCGGCAAGGCTTAAAAGAGTATGCGACCACCAAGCTGACACTGCAGGAAATATTAAGGGAGGGGGCTCAATAAAAGAGGAAAAATCCTAAGAATATCATTGAACAGAAATAAGAGACAATCTACAGAAAGAAAGACTTCAAAGGTAACACGGTGTCAATAAAAACATATCTATCAATAATCACTCTCAGTGTGAATGGCCTAAATGCGCCTATAAAACAACACAGGGTTGCAGATTGGATAAAACAACAGGACCCATCCATATGTTGTCTACAAGAGACCCATTTTGAACCTAAGGATACACCCAGACTGAAAGTGAAGGGATGGAGAAGCATCTTTCATGCCAATGGGCCTCAAAAGAAGGCCAGGGTAGCAATTCTCATATCAGATAAGTTAAATTTTAAACTAAAGACTGTAGTCAGAGATACAGAAGGAACCTACATCATACTTAAAGGGACTATCCACCAAGAAGATCTAACAATTGTAAATATTTATGTCCTCAATATGGGAGCAGCCAATTACATAAGAAAACTATTAATCAAGATAAAGAGTCATATCGATATGAATACATTTATAGTAGGAGATCTCAACACACCTCTCTCAGTAATAGACAGATCATCCAAGCAGAAAATCAATAAACAAGAGCATTGAATGAAACATTGGACCAGATGGACCTCATAGATATATACAGAACATTCCACCCTAAAACAGAATACTCATTCTTCTCAAGAGCACATGGAACCTTCTCCAGAATAGACCACATACTGGGTCACGAATCAGGACTCAACTGACACCAAAAGACTGAGATTATTCCCTGCATGTTCTCAGATGACAATGCTTTGAAACTGGAGCTCAATCACAAGGAAAAGTTTGGAAGGAACTCAAACACCTGGAAGCTAAAGACCACCTTGCTTAAGAATGCTTGGATCAACCAGGAAATCAAAGAAGAACTTAAACAATTCATGGAAACCAATGAGAATGAAGACACTTCAGTCCAAAACCTATGGGATACAGCAAAGGGGGTCCTAAGGGGGAAATACATAGCCATCCAAGCCTCCCTCAAAAAAATTGAAAAATCCAGAATACAACAGCTGTCTCTACACCTTAAAGAACTGGAGAATCAACAACAAATCAAACCAACTCCACACACAAGAAGGGAAATAAGATTAGAACAGAGATCAATGAAGTAGAAACTAGAGATACAATAGAACATATCAATGAAACTAGAAGCTGGTTTTTTGAAAGAATCAATAAGATCAATAAACCATTGGCCACACTAATCAAAAAAAGACAGAAAGCTCAAATTAATAAAATTATGAATGAAAAGAGAGAGATCACAACTAATACCGAGGAAGTAGAAACAATCATCAGAAGTTATTAACAGTTATATGCAAATAAGTTAAACAACCTAGATGAAATGGAAAACTATAAGCTCCCAAAATTGAACCAGGAAGAAATTGACAACCTGAATAGACCATTATCTAGTAATGAGATTGAAGCAGTGATCAAACACCTCCCAAAAAAACAAGAGCCCAAACCTGATGGATTCCCTGGGGAATTCTACCAAACTTTCAAAGAAGAAATAACACCTATTCTCCTGAAGCTATTTCAAAAAATTGAAGCAGAAGGAAAACTTCCAGACTCTTTATGAAGCCAGCATTACCCTGATCCCCAAACCAGGCAAAGACCCCACCAAAAAGGAGAATTTCAGACCAATATCAGACCAATATCACTGATGAATATGGATGCTAAGATTCTCAACAAGATCCTAGCAAACAGGATCCAACAGCACATTAAAAAGATCATCCACCATGACCAGGTGGGATTCATCCCTGGGTTACAAGGGCGGTTCAACATTCGCAAATCAATCAATGTGATAGAACAAATCAATAAGAGAAGAGGGAAGAACCACATGGTCCTCGCAATTGATGCAGAAAAAGCATTTGACAAAATCCAGCATCTGTTCCTGATTAAAACGCTTCAAAGTATAGGGATAGAGGGAACATTCCTGAACTTCATAAACTCTATGAAAGGCCCACAGCAAATATCATCCTCAATGGGAAAAAGCTCACAACCTTCCTGTTGAGACCAGGAACAGGACAAGGATGCCCACTCTCACCACTCTTGTTCAACATAGTATTAGAAGTCCTAGCAACAGCAATCAGACAACAAAGAGAAATAAAAGGTATCCAAATTGGCAATGAAGAAGTCAAACTCTCTCTCTTTGCAGATGACATGATTCTTTTTATGGAAAACCCAAAAGACTCCACCCCCAAACTACTAGAACTTATACAGCAATTCAATAACATGGCAGGATACAAAGTCAGTGTACAGAAGTCAGTGGCTTTCTTATACACTAACAATGAAAATACAGAAAGGGAAATTAGAGAATCAATTCCATTTACTATAGCACCAAGAACCATAAGATACCTGGGGATAAACCTAACCAAAGAGGTAAAGGATCTGTACTCGAGGAACTACAAAACACTCATGAAAGAAATTGGAGAAGACACAAAAAGATGGAAGACCATTCCATGCTCTTGGATCGGAAGAATAAACATTGTTAAAATATCTATACTTTTAATGCCATTCCGATCAAAATTCCACCAGTATTTTTCAAAGAGCTGGAGCACATAATCCTAAAGTTTGTATGGAATCAGAAGAGACCCCGAATCATTAAGGAAATGTTGAAAAACAAAAATAAAACTGGCGGCATCACGTTACCTGATTTCAAGCTTTACTACAAAGCTGTGATCACCAAGACAGCATGGTACTGGCATCAAAACAGACACATAGACCAGTGGAACAGAGTAGAGAGCCCAGATATGGACCCCCAACTCTATGGTCAAATAATTTTCGACAAAGCAGGAAAAAATATACAGTGGAAAAAAGACAGTCTCTTCAATAAATGGTGCTGGGAAAATTGGACAGCTATATGTAGAAGAATGAAACTCAACCATTCTCTTACACCATACACAAAGATAAACTCGAAATGGATAAAAGACCTCAATGTGAGACAGGAATCCATCAGAATCCTAGAGGAGAACATAGGCAGTAACCTCTTTGATATCAGCCACAGCAACTTCTTTCAAGATAGGTCTCCAAAGGCAAAGGAAACAAAAGCGAAAATGAACTTTTGGGACTTCATCAAGATCAAAAGCTTCTGCACAGCAAAGGAAACAGTCAACAAAACAAAGAGGCAACCCATGGAATGGGAGAAGATATTTGCAAATGACAGTACAGACAAAAGGTTGACATCCAGGTTCTATAAAGAACTTCTCAAACTCAACACACACAAAACAGATAATCATATCAAAAAATGGGCAGAAGATATGAACAGACTCTTCTCCAATGAAGACATACAAATGGCTATCAGACACATGAAAAAATGTTCATCATCACTAGCCATCAGGGAGATTCAAATTAAAACCACATTGAGATACCACCTTACACCAGTTAGAATGGCCAAAATTAATAGGACAGGAAACAACGTGTGTTGGAGAGAATATGGAGAAAGGGGAACCCTCTTACACTGTTGGTGCAGCCACTCTGGAGAACAGTGTGGAGATTCCTTAAGAAATTAAAAATAGAGCTTCCCTATGACCCTGCAATTGCACTACTGGGTATTTACCCCAAAGATACAGATGTAGTGAAAAGAAGGGCCATCTGTACCCCAATGTTTATAGCAGCAATGGCCATGGTCGCCAAACTGTAGAAAGAACCAAGATGCCCTTCAACGGACGAATGGATAAGGAAGATGTGGTCTGTATACACTATGGATTATGATGCCTCCATCAGAAAGGATGAATACCCAACTTTTGTAGCAACATGGACGGGACTGGAAGAGATTATGCTGAGTGAAATAAGCAGAGAGTCTCAATTATCATATGGTTTCACTTTCTTGCGGAGCATAACAAATAACACGGAGGACATGGGGAGATGGAGAGGAGAAGGGAGTTGAGGGAAATTGGAAGGGGAGGTGAACCATGAGAGACTATGGACTCTGAAAAACAACCTGAGGGGTTTTGAAGGGGTGGAGGATGGGAGGTTAGGGGAGCCAGGTGGTGGATATTAAGGAGGGGACGTATTGCATGGAGTACTGGGTGTGGTGCAAAAAACAATGAATACTGTTACGCTGAAAAGTAATAAAAAACTTAAAAAAAATAAACAGATCTAAATAGAAAAAAAAATGGGGGTGTCTGGGTAGCTCAATCAGTTGATCATCTGCCTTTGGTTCAGGTCATGGTTCCAGGGTCCTGGGACCAAGCTCAGCATGGGCTCCCTGCTCAGCAGGGATCCTGCTTCTCCCTCTCCCTCTGCTACTTTGTTTAAGTGTGTTAATAAAAATCTTTAAAAAAAGAAAAAGAAAAAGAAAATGTGGTGTGTATATACTTGTATGATAGAATGGAATATTAGTCATTTAAAAAAAGGGAAATCTTTTTGAGAAAATCATTTGAAACAACATGGATAGACCTTGAGGGCATTAGGTTAAATGAAAGAATTCAGACAGAGAAAGGCAAATACCATAGGATCTCACTTACCATGTGGAATCTTAAAAAAAAAAACAAAAAAAAAACCCAAAAAACAACAACAACAACAACAACAAGAAAAACAAAACCAGAAAAACTCTAAATCGTTGATAGAGAATAGTGGTTGCCAGAACTGGGACTGGGGAAAAGTAATGTGAGAAGGTAGTCAAAAAGGTACAATTTCCAATTATAAAACAAATTTCTGTGGATAAAATGCACAGTCCGGTGACTATAGTTAATAATGCTGTATTGCATATTTGAAAGTTAAGAGAGTAAGTCCTAAAATTTCTTATCACAAGGAAAATATTTTTTAAGTATATGTGGGACTGGATGGTAACTAGGCTTAGTGTGATGATCATCTCACAATATTTGCAAATATTGAATCATTCTATTGCACACCTGAAACATGTTCAATGTCAATTATATCTAAATGTTAAAAAAATGGGCAAAGGGCCTGAATAGATATTTTTCTAAAGGTTTACAAATAGCCAACAGGTACATAAAAAGGTGCTCATTATCACTAATCATCAGGGAAGTAAAAATCAAAACCACAAGGAGATGTTACCTCACACGGTTAGAATGGCTGCTATCAAAAACGAAAGAGATAACAAGTATTGGCCAAAGTGTGGAGAAAAGGCAACCCTTGTACACCAACTCAGTGTTGGTGGGAATGTAAGATGGTACTGCCACTATGGAAAGCAGCATGGAGATTCCTCAAAATATTAAAAATAGAACTACCACATGATCCAGCAATCTCACTCCTGGATATAGGAAATGAAATCACATTGCAAAGAGATATTTGGGGGCAACTGAGTGGCTCGGTTAAGCGTCGGTCTTCAACTCAGATCATGCCTGGGATTGAGCCCCACTTTGGGCTCCCTGATCAGTGGGGAGTCTGCTCCTCCCTCTGCCTGCCACTTCCCCTGTTTGTGCTTTTGCTTTCTGACAAATTAAAAAGGGGTGGGGGGGGAGAGAAAGAGAGAGAGAGAGAGGGAGATTTGCACCTCCAAGTTCATTGCAGCATTATCATAATAGTCAAGACATGGAAACAACCTAAGTGTCCAGGAATGGAGGAACTGATAAAGAAAATATGATATACACACACACACACACACACACACACGTATTAATTGGCCACAATAAAGAAGGAAGTCCTGACATTTGCAATAACATGGATGGATCTTGAGGACATTATACAAAGTAAAGTCAGATAGAGAAGGACAAACAGATTCTACGTGGAACCTAAAATAACTGAATTCATAGAATGAGTGGACTGGTGGTTGCCAGGGGTGAGGGGTAGAGGAATGATGGACAACAGGTAACCGGTTCCAGCTGGGAGATGAATGAAGTCTGGAGACGGAATGTACAGCATGGTGCCCATAGTTAATACTACATTGTATATTTGAAAGTTGTTAGGAGTGGATTTGAAATGTTCTCACTACAAGACACCCAAATACAAAAATACAAATAGTAACTAGGTGAGGTGGTAAACATACTACCGCAATTACTTCTCAAACAAATTCTGGAGATACAATGCACAGCCAGGTGACTATAGTTAATAATACTGTATTGCATATTTGAAAGTTAAGACAGTAAGTCCTAAAATTTCTTATCACAGGGAAAAAATTTTGTACGTATATGTGGGGATGGATGGTAACTAGGCTTATTGTGATGATCATTTCACAATATTTTCACAATTACTTCTCAATATACACGTATATCAAATGACCACATTGTACCTCTCAAACTTACACAACATTATAGGTCAACCACATCTCAGTAAACTTGGAAAAAACAAGATACAAAATACTCTGGCAAAAAATTAATGTTCATTGAATGAGTCAAGAAGAGCAGACTGGCGGTCCTATCCCAGGTCAGCTTCAGGGCTGGCTTCGTGAAATGAAGGAAGTGGCTACTTGGACAATGCTAGGAGGCGGAGGCATGCCCCAAACAGGTGGAAGGAAGTTCCCAGGAGGAAGGACTCTGCTTTGCTGCCTTGAAGACTGGGCCAGACCCCAGAGCCTACCTGATCAGCCTCTACCAGGGGACACTCAAGGACACCCCTGGTCTTGGTATTGGGTGGCCTTGCAGGTCAGTGATGGCCTATTGGCAGGGGAAAAACCCTAAGGTCCATCTACCCTGGACTGAAAAATCCCAGAGTACAGGTTGTTTTTTTTTCAGTTTGACAGAGGGAGAGAGAGCACAAGCAGAGGAAAAGGGAGAAGCAGGCTACCAGCTGAGGAGAGCAGGGATGCAGGGCTCAATCCCAGGACCCTGGGACATTTTAACTGACTGAGCCACCCAAATACCCCTGGAATGCAGGTATTAACATGATTTCATACAGGAAGAAAATGCAGTGTAAGAGTCCACTAACTTGCCCAACACCCCACAACTAAAAGCCACTGGAATAGGAATTCCTCTTGCCATTCTCTTAGTCTCTATACTATACCGCCTCCCTAACTTAGTGGTCCTAAGTCTTTATTTCCTTCTCCATAAGACCAGAACCATCAATGGTTTCTAGCTCACAATGCCTGGGGAAATTCAGTGGTAGAAAGAACAGAAACAGGAGAGCCCGACACTCAGTAAGCGTGCAGGAAATAAAGGGTGTTTGGCAAGTGTTGTTTGTCCTTCGCTAGTCTCAGATGCCCCCTTCAAGGCACTCAGCTCTCACCCAGGGAGGACTTGCATTACAGAACAAACAGGGATGATGGAGGGAGCTGGGGGGGTGGGGATGAAGGAGGGCACTTGTTGGGATGAGCCCTAGGTGTTCCATGTAAGTGATGAATCACAGACTTCTACTCCTGAAACCAATATCACACTACATGTTAACGAACTAGAATTTACATAAAAACAAAAAAAAATAGAGGACTTTCAGTGTTATCACTGAATCCTAGATTAAAGAACTCAGACCAGTGGGGAGAGGGAATCATATGTGACCTTGGAAAAGGTCTTCTACTCTGGACCTGTTGGGTCAGTGGCAAGAAGGTGCTCTGGATGTTTGCCCGGAAGGGTTAGGAGATTAAGGAACAGGAGGAAGCATGGAGGCAGCCCAGTGCCTGCACACAGGTAACTGCAGCCTCCCCTTACTCCAGTCAGTGACCTTGATCATGGGGGGGGGGGGAGGGGGGCAGGAATTCTACCTTGATTTCACTAGAATAAGGGAATTAATACAATTACTTTACACAGCTACTAAAGATGAAAGACTGTTGAAGGAACTTGGGCTGGTTAGTCTAGAGGACACAGGGTTTAGAAACCCAGCTAACTGGGCACTGATACCTTTTAAATCCAGGGCTTCCTGGGGGATCAAGAGAGGCCCAACCCCTTTTCATCTGATAAGGTTTCTGGTATATTAAAGGGGGGGGGAATGTTAAGGTTTCCAGTATATTAATGGGAAAAGTTTATTTTTTAAAGGAAAAATATTTAGTGTTAAAAATATACTAAATCGGGGTTATAAATACCAGTGTTGGATTTAACAAATGTTACCACACAAAACTAAAGCTAATATAACTGCGCCGGTCCTAGGGCAACTACTAGATTTATGTATTTCTGGAAGATCTTAACTCGCAGAGCACTGCAAGCAGGCACCGGTAACGGGACACAAACGTTTTTCAGTCCTGTCGGGGCACCTACTTTGAGAAAAGGTCAACTTTTTGAGCTTGAGGGCGCATCTGCATGGAATTGGGTCTCTCACCCCCTCTTCCCCGCTCACACGACAGGCCCATTGGAAGGGGGGGGGGCAGGACATTCTACTAGCCGAGGAGTCAGAATGGGGCCCTGGAGCGGACACTTGGAGAGAGCAGGTTTCTCCTTGGCAGGGCATTCTCCTCCCCCAACTCTCCTCCCCCGCACCTCCCCATCCCAGCACCTAGCCCCACTCTGAGATGTTGGGGCAGGGTGGGAAGTAGTTACATGGTTGGCCCATGGGCAGGACATTTATGTAGCTGGAGCAACCATTTTAAACTTGTGCGGCTTCTGATGAAAAATTAAAAAAAAAAAAACAAAAACAAAAACAAAAAACACCTAGAATCTTCTCCCCAGAAGATTTCGCTCTCCCCACGCACGCGCCCACCCAGCCACGCACGCAGCAGGATTTTCCCGCCAAGGAGCCGGGAGAGGTCCACCCCCCGGGGTGAAACCCCCAGCGAGCGTGTACTCCGTCCCAGGCCCCACCTGGCCCCTGGGAGGCCGGCTCCCCGCAGGCCCGGGGCCGCAGCCTCTCGGCCGGAGCTGGGCGGGGCTTGGGGGCGGTGTGGCCCGGGGCTCGCCCCACCTTCGGACGCCGGGGGCGGCGTGGCCTGCCTCCCCCCGCCCCCGCGGCCACCGCCGGGGCCACTGCTCCCGGGCTCCGACACTAGGACCGCGCTGCTGCAGACCGGCTGCTCAGCTGTACCCGGAACCCGGACCCGCGGACGCGCCGCCACTGCCACGGCTCGGCTTGCCACCGCTGTTCCCGGGCCGCCGCCGTGGTCATGAAGATGCACTTCTGTATCCCGGTGTCCCAGCAGCGGCTGGACCCGCTGGGGGGTCGCTACGTGGTGCGCGGGGGATCAGGGTCCGATTCGGCTGGGGGAAGGTCGGTGACCTGACGGGGCGGGGGGCTCACCTGCTCGCTCAGCTAACCCGGGACGGTCTGTCTCTGTTGCAGCTGTATTCGGTGTACCTGGACGGGTACCTCTTCTGCAGGGTGCGCTACAGCCAGTTGCATCGTTGGAACGAACAGGTGAGCAGGTTCGAGGCAGCTGAGTGCGCCCCAAGACACCGGGCTTCTTGAGGACTCCAGTTTCCTAGTCTGTAACTTGGTATGGCTTGGCGTGCCTCTCCGTGTATATAGGTTGCCGCTCCTAACCATCTACAGCTGGGAGATGAGGGAATGGGGTCAGGTCCTTCTCCTGAACCCTTTCCAGCCCAATGATCCTCAGCAGCCCCACCTGGCAGGGTGCTGGGAGATGCTGGCCCCATTCCCGTGCCAGCTGTTTCCCCAGGACAGTGTCCCCATTCAGAATGAACATACCCAGCCTAGACCAAGGTGCCTTAGGAATCTTGTACATAGGTATTTAATCTCCTTTCTCCCAGAGTTTCTTAGGTTTCTTTAAAAAGATGTGTCTATTTTGTTTTCAAAAATTGTATTTATAGGCTTCAAGTACTGGCAGGCTGGAAATCCGGGAAACAGATGAATTATCAAGACAGAGACCGTTTCCCACTATAGTTTCTCACTCAGATGTGCTGGTGGCATTTTCTTTGGGAGGCAGCCTTATTTATTAACCTGCTCTAATGGGTTTTATTGTCCTAATAAGGAAGTGTTATAAGTCTTCAAAATGGGTTAGAGGATTAAAAGAAAGCTTGGAAATAAACTTCACCCTCCCTCTACCTCCACGCATAGTGTTTTCTTTTTAATCAATTCTTTTTTTAGATTATATATCCTGATTTTATTTTATTTTATTTTTTTAAAGATTTTATTTATTTATTTGTCAGAGAGAGCGAGAGAGCAAGCACAGGCAGAGTGGCAGGCAGAGGGAGAAGCAGGCTCCCTGCCGAGCAAGGAGCCCGATACGGGACTCGATCCCAGGATGCTGAGCCGAAGGCAGCTGCTTAACCAACTGAGCCACCCAGGCGTCCCTATATCCTGATTTTAAAGAGAATATACCTAAAATTAGAAAGAAAGGGGAGCCTGGTTACCTCAGTGGGAAGAGCATGTGACTCTTGATCTCGGGGTCCCGAGTTTGAGCCTCAGGTTGGGTGCAGAGATTACTTCAATAAATAAAACTCAAAACAAAACTGAGAAACAGACTTGCGTAGGCTATTAACATTTTTGGGAGAATCCTTCCAGGAAATCTGGACTTCTAGTGAGTCGATATACCTTCTGTTGAAGCGCAGCTGTCAATTTCATTTTTTCACAATTGCAAACATTGCAGTAAACCTTCTTGCTCATATTAGAGGGCATTGGAAAAGTCCATTTTCAAGGTATGATTACATTTCTTTGGAGTCAACCAAAAACAGGTGTAATGCACTTTTGTGTGGTCCTCTCTGAATTGCTAATACCTGCTGCAGTTGCCCCAGAAGGTTCTCAGGAATGATGGTGGTCTGATTCGATAAGGAAGGGCATAGATTCAGACTTCGGCAAGATGAGAAGCTACTTGTGACCAAAACGTGTCTGGGGATTTGAGAGGACTTAAGGAAAGAGAAAGTATAGGTGTGTTATATATTTGGAGGAGAAGGATGAGGCATCATCTCCCCCACTAATCTGTCTTCTCTAATGTGAGGTGGGGTTGGGGAGGTTGCCATTCACAGCATGTAAAGCATGAGACAGCAATGGGGGGGGGAGGTGGGGGCAGTGTATGGGATTGACCACTTCCTGGCTGGTCACCTTACCTCCTCTCTGACCTTCACTATTTTTTACTTCAAAAATAAAAAGCAAATAGGTGGCCATGGGTGTTCACTTTCCAGGGTACTTGTAAAGAGTACGGGCCAGTTTCTCCCAGAACCTGGGACATGGTATGTGTTCAGTAAATGCTTAGGGACTGAGAGTCTTGAAGAAGTCCTGAATCTGGCCCTTCTTAACCAACAGACTCAGAAAAATGCTTGTTTTCAGAAAAATTAAGACCTATCTAATATTAGCAGGTTCAGAAGCAGAGACATAAAGTGAGTAAACTTTTACTCTAGATCTTCTATTTTGGAAGCCATTAACAACAAACTGTTATTCACTTTTTTTTTTTTTTAAAGATTTTATTTATTTGTCAGAGAGAGAGAGCACACAGCAGGGAGAGCAGCAGGCAGAGGAGAAGCAGGCAGGGAGCCCGATGCCGGGCTCAATCCCAGGACCCTGGGATCATGACCTGAGTGGTAGATAGGTCATTAACAGACTGAGTCACCCAGGCATCCCCCCTCTTTTTTAAAAGATGTATTTATTTGAGGGAGAAAGGGGCACCCAAGGTGGGAAGGACAGAGGGAGAGAATCCCAAGCAGACTGCCCACTGAGCATGGAGCCTGACATGGGGCTCAGTCTCAGGACCCATAAGATCATAACCAGAGACAAAACCGAGTCGGACGCCTGACTGAGCCACTCAGGTGCCCCATTTCAGTGGACTCTTAAATATTGAATTGCCACAGCCTGGTGCCCAATGTGGGGTATAGAATAGATATTAATACTTCATATTAAGGGTCACCTAGGTGGCTCAGTCAGTTAAGAACCTGCCTTCGGCTCAGGTCATGATCTCAGGGTCCTGGGATCGAGCCCCATATTGGGCTCCCTGCCCAGCAGAGAGTCTGCTTCTCCTCTCTCTCTGACTCTTCTCCCCACTCTCTCTCTCTCTATGTCTCAAGTAAATAAATAAAAATAATTATTTAAAAAATACTTCATATTTGCCTCAAATTTTTCAAAATCCTAAAGTAGAGATTTCTTTACGCAGTTTCCAACTATCTTACATCTTGTACTTAGCATTTTTCCCCTTTCAGTAGGAACAACTTCGTTTTAAAGAAACTATTTAGAATTTAGGTGGTTATTTGCTTTGTTAACTTAAAACCACAACAAGCAGTAACTGTGTGTTAAGGTTGGTGCTGAGAGCTTTACATGAAATATCATGTTTAATTTTTATAGTAGTTCTATGAGCGAGGATTATAATTGGCCTCATTTAACAGAGGAAAAACTCTGAGGCACACTTGCCCCAAATCAAACTGTTAGTAAGTATTAGAGTCAAGATTTGATCTCCAGAAACTGCTCTGGTCCCTTATATTTTGTGGTTTCTTACTGAAGTCAACAAAATAAATTGTATCAGTAAAATAATTGGGTCCTAAAGTAACAAGCTTTTACTCTCTTTTGGAATAACATAAAATTTCCCAATTTTAGGTTTTCAGTGTGGTGAATTTTGGTAAATGTATATACTACTACCACCATAATCAGGATAAAGAAAATTTTGCCCTCTAAAAGTTCCCTTGTCCCCTTTGCCCTTGATCTTCTCCCTCCACTTCTGACCCCAGGCAACCACGCTCTCCTTTCTGTCTGAGTTCCGGGCCCAGGATTTTATCCGACTGCCCAGCCAGCCTCTGTGGGGTCCATGGTAAGCTCATCAGCATGACTCCCATCTTGTATGTAGTCTGAGTAAGGTTGTCGGATTCAGCAAATAAAACACAGGCTCCCCAGTTCAATGTGAATTTCAGATAAACAACCAAGAAGTTTTTAGGTAAGTAGTTCCATGCAGTATCTGGGACATACTTAACCAGGCATCCTGTATTTTGTCTGGCAACCCTGAGTCTGAGAAAATCTAGGGGACTCCTCTTGGGCACTTCTCAGCTAGATCTTATTCTCTATTCCACGGAAGATTTGCAAATGGCTCAGAATTCTTAATCTGACTTACTACAAAACGCTTTTAAGGAGGAAACAATAAAAGGCCCGATCCGTGTGTGCATTGGAGTACATTTCCTAGGAAGTTCTGTATCCTGATAGAACAAATACGTCATCTTAGAGAATTAACTGATTTATTTAAGAAATATTTGCTAAGTTCCCATTAGATGGCATGCACTGTGGTATATTACATGCAGATGGAACTTTAGTACATGTGATTTTCTTTTTTTAAGATCTTATTTGAGAGAGAGAGTGTGTGTGAGAGAGAGAGAGCACAAGTCGGGGAGCGGGAGCAGAGGAGGGAGAAGCAGGCTCCCCGCTGAGCCACCCAGGTGCCCCATTTCAGTAGACTCTTAAATACTGAATTGTCACAGCCTGATGCCCAGTGTGAGGTATAGAGTAGATATTAATACTTCATATTTGGGGATGCCTGGGAGGCTCCGGTCATGATCTCAGGGTCCCAGGATCGAGCCCCACATTGGGCTCCCTGCCCAGCAGAGATTCTGGTTCTCCTCTCTCTCTCTGACCCTCCTCCCTACTCTCTCAGTCTCAAATAAAAAAGTAAATATAAAAATAATTACTAAAATATACTTCATATTTGTCTCAAATTTTTCAAAATCCAAAAATAGAGATTTCTTTATGCAGTTTCCAACTATCTTACATCTTGTACTTAACATTTTCCTTCTCTCAGTAGAAACAACTTCATTTTAAAGAAACTATTTAGAACTTAGGTGGCTATTTGCATCTCAAGCCTCACCTCCCCTGGGAAGTCCTCCTTGATTGCATGAGATGCCTTTCTCTGATTCCTGGGTCACTTCATGTTTAGACCTTGTCACATTCCTCCTTTTGTGTGTATATTTGCCTTCCCCTGGTTATTTAGTTACAAAAGCCAAATATTTACATGAAGGAATGAATGAAGGCTGTAGGTATGGTATACCCAGCATGGACTCCTTCTTTAGTAGATGCTCAACAGAGATTTGGTGAAGGAGAAGAAGGGAAATGAGGGAGAGAAGGGAAAAGTAACGAAAATCTGCCACTCCTTAGTTTATAGGACCTTGGATCTCCCCGAGCTTCAGGTTACTGTGATTATAGTGTAGCTTTGATGTGAAGGCGGCAGGATGACATGTTGATGGTGGTGATGATCGTCTACCCCACGGGACTATTTTGAGGACCAAATGGAAGAATACACAAGCTCCAGGCTAATGTTCTTTGGTGCCAGATGCCACAGTCTGGATTGCTTTGTGCTGTGGTCTTTCAACTGGTGACTCTGGGGTTTTGATTCAAAGGGGCCCTGGAGAGGTGGGATGGATAAGTCAGCATTAGAAAGGACACTATTTGTGTCTGTAATTCCACTTGTCCCAGGTCACCACTGTGGGGTAAGCATGGGCGGGGGTGGGGGGGTGCTGGGAGTGCATAAGGCAGGGAAGGAGATGTTATTTTCCATTGGCCAGTAAAGTCCTCTTCATGTTAAAAAGCAGAACTGTCTGATGGAGAAATGCAGGAGATTGTGCTGGGATTAAAAATATATATTTTCTAAACATGGCCTTTCAAAAACAAGCAAAAACCCCAAACAAACAGTACATCGCATAATAAACAAAAGAGGCATGCTTTCCTTTGCAGAACTTTGAAGAAGCTTTAAAAAGAGTCTTTGGGCTAAACTCAAATACCAGGTAATTCTTAGCATGCTGTTGGTTTTAATGGCTAAACTGTGTGCTGAGACCAGTAGAAAAGGTCATATTTTGCAGGAGTTGAAGAACTTGGGGAGTCAATGATTGATGTTTGGCAGACGTAACTACTCAGTTTATTATATGTTTATCTTCCCCCTTAAACCAGTATTAGAGAAGGGAGGGGAAGGATTCCTTGGTAAGTGAGCTCAGGTTGTAAAACCGGCTGGGAGAGTTTGGGCTGTGCTGGGTATTTGAACCTTAAGCCATGGTGACTTTTCCCCTAGCTCTTGGACTTATGGTAGGGGCTTTCCCAAGATGCTCTCCTGCCCATGGAAAACACAGATGGCTCTGGTGCACAAGGCTGCTGTGATTCAAACCAATTTGGGAACATCTTCGACATTTATGAACACATGCCTAGGAAGACAGTTGCCTTCTAAAGATCGCTTAATCCATGAATCAAGAAATAGTCACATGCAGAGAAGACCATTTTCTGCTCCTATTTCATTGAGTTAACAGAGATGGGATACATAAATCCCAGGTTGTTTGAGCAGCCTTGCTTGGTTTGATGCTCCAACTGGGGTGTCTTTGGACAGTGTTTAACATAACACAAAAATTGCCTTGAATTAAAAAAAAAAAACTGTTGCTATAATACTTTATGCTAACAGATTTAAGGGAGGAAAGGATGCAAACTTCAATGGCCATAGGGGTCAGGCAGGTAATTGAAATGAGAGGTGGGTGCCAGTTGAGAGGCAATGGGGACTGGTGGAAACTGCTTACGCCTCCTCTAAAGGGGATGATTACCCGAGGAATATGAACCCAGTGATTCCAGAACCTCTGATTTTTCAAGAAGCCAGAGCATCAGGGTTTTGTTTTGTTTTGTTTTCAATAAACTTTATTTTGGTGGATCAGCTTTAGATTTACAGAATAATTGCAAAGACAGTACAGAGAGTTCCCATTTATTCCCGCACCGAGTTTGCCCTGCTGTTTTCCATTAGTAGGGAATGTTTGTTACGGTTAATGAACCAATATTAACACACTATGATGAACTATAGACCACAGTTCAGTTCTATTTCTTTAGTGTTAACCTGATGTCCTATGGCTGCCCCAGAATCCCATCTAGGACCCCAGATTACATTTAGTTGTCTGCCTACTCTCCTCTTGACCGTGTCGATTTCACAGACTTTCGTTGTTTTTAATGACCTTTTTGAGGGGCGTTCGTCAGTTATTTTGTGAGATGTCCCTCTGTTAGAATCTGAGGTCTTTCACATGATCAGGCTGGGGTTATGGAAAACCACAGAGGTCCAGGTCGTCCTAATCACATCACAGAAGAGCATCTGCGTCAACATGACTTACCACCGTTGATGCCTTGATCACCTGGCGGGGGCTATGTTGGTCAGCTTTGACCACGGTGAACTTACTTTTCTTCCTCCCTTTCCCAAAGCCTACCCTATGGGAGGCAGTCACTCTGGGAAGTCCGCACTGTGGGGATGAATGCTCCGTGTCCTTGTGGAATGAGGATCGACAGAAGTTATTCAGGATTCTTCACGGATGTTTCTCTTCTCTCCTACGTATTTATTCATTAATTGATAGCTGCATAGACTTCTGGATATTTACTTTAGACTTTGGGTTATACTTCGATACTGCTTTATTTTGTTACGATTGTTGTTATGTTTGTTAGCTGTTCCGGCTTCAACGAGAGCTCCTTCAAGTTTGCTCCTGGAACTCTTTCACATGGGCCCACTGTTGATTGTGTTGTTGTTGTTGTTGTTGTTGTTGTTTTGAGCACTTTCTTGTTTTCTGGTGCTACAAGATGCCCCAGATGCCTCTTCTATATCTCCTGCGTCAGTCCTAAAAATCAACTATTTTCTTCATGGAACCCTGGTTGCTTTAGTTGGGGAATGGTTAAGAGAAACCAAGATCTTGGACTAGGCAGTTCATTGCTACTATCGTATTATTGCCTCGAGGCCCTCTCAGCTGACAGAGCAAGGAAATATGTGTATACATGTAGCTATAACTATCTTTATATGTAACCATCTGTGTCTATGCTAAGCTAAACATGAGTTCATATCAAGATCTCCAAATATAATCCATCACCACATGGATCATTCCAGGCTACTCCCCTTGCTTTTGTGAAAAGTCTCACTTCAGTAATAAAAAACCCGATTCCCATCACTTGCCATCCATTTACTGAACACATCTCACCTACAGGTGCTACAGGAGATACCAACATATCTCACCTACAGGCAGGCATTTACTAACTTTTCTAGCTCTTGGGCCAGAGCTGTCCAATAGAAATTTCTGTGCTCATGGAAATGCTCTATGTTTGCTTTCTCCCGTTCAGTAGCAGCTTGCCACAGATACCGTTGAGTATTTGAAATATGGCTAGTACAACTGAGGAACTGAATTTAAAATCTTATTTCATTTTAATTTATTTAAGTGTAAGTAGTCACAGGTGGCTAGTGGACATCCTGTTGAATGGCATAGCTCTTGGCCATTGCAAAGATACTGGCTTTTCCTTGAGTGAGATAGGAAGCCATGAAGGATTTTGAGAAGCAATGGATTGATCTAGCTTACCTTTTTAGAATGTTACCTTAGATGCTGTATTAAGAATAAACTGAAGGAGGGGCACCTGGGTGGCTCAGTGGGTTAAGCCTCTGCCTTAAGCTCAGGTCATGATATCAGGGTCCTGGGATCGAGCCCCGCTTCAGGCTCTCTGCTCAGCGGGGAGCCTGCTTCCTCCTCTCTCTCTGCCTGCCTCTCTGCCTACTTGTGATCTCTCTCTCTCTCTGTCAAATAAGTAAATAAAATCTTTTAAAAAAAAGAATAAACTGAAGGGGGTCAAGGGCAGAAGCAGAAAGTTCAATTGTGAAGCTATTGGAGCAATGAGGCAAAGAGATGACAAGTGGTTTGGACCAGGATGATGACAGTTGGGGTGGAGAGAATTGGTAAGTTGTGTTTTTTATTTTATTTTATTTTATTTTATTTTATTTTATTTTATTTTATTTTATTTTATTTTATTTGAAAGAGAGGGAGAGACAGAGAGCATGAAGAGGGGCAGGAGGCAGAGGGAGAAGGAGAAGCAGAGCCCCTACTGAGCAGGGACACCCCCC
Source organism: Mellivora capensis (assembly GCA_004024625.1). Classification (NCBI taxonomy): domain Eukaryota; kingdom Metazoa; phylum Chordata; class Mammalia; order Carnivora; family Mustelidae; genus Mellivora; species Mellivora capensis. Next base: position 3,958 of record PISX010004775.1, on the reverse strand, counting down.
CCCCGGCCCCCGCCATGTGGGGCTCCATCCTTGGACTCTGAGATCATGACCTGAGCCAAAGGCAGATGCTTAACTGACTGAGCCACCCAGAGGTCCTGAGAGCTGGTAAGATTCTTGATGTATTTTAAAGCTAGGGCCTATGCAAGGTAAATATTCACCAGATACACACTGTGTTTGTGACAAAGGCCATGGAATTAAAATTCCTGCCTGTTTGTTTCTCTTAAATATGTTCTCATTTCCTTTAAGCCACTGACTATGACAATATTAAGAGTTTTAGTCCTTCTCCCGAGGTACCATGTTAAACCCTGATTTCTGGCTAGTTTCCTTTCTCATATTTTATTTTATTTATCATTTATTTTTAAGATTTACTTATTTCAGAGCGGGTGGGGAGGGACAGAGAGAGAGAGAGAATTTCCAGCAGCCTGAGTGTAGAACCCAACATGTGGCTCCATCTCCAACCCTGAGATCATGACCTGAGCCAAAATCAAGAGTCAGAGGCTTAACCCATCCGGCCACCCAGGGGCCCCCTCTTTCTCTTACTTTAAAGAGAATGATGTCATGTCTTATCTTCAAGCTGCTACCGTAAGTGTAGGGCTGAAATGAAGGAAGATGCGCTTTTGATCTTCTAAATTTAAAACATATTTTCGACATACCCACTGTTTAGCTTGCATAAAAATAACTGCCACCTTGGTCTTATGTCAATATTTGGGTGGGTGGAAGGCTGGGAAGGGCCTCATTGGGTTTCTACAGGGATCATATGTCAGCCTTATAGGAATTTTACAAGCCAGCACTGTCCTATAGAAATACAATGTGAGCCATATATATAATTTAAAATTTTCTGGTAACCCAATTAAAAAGTATGAAAAGAAACAGATAAAATTAATTTTAATTAGTGGATCTAAAATATTACCATTTCAACATATAATCAATATAAGGAGTTATTAGTGAAACATTTTACTTTTTTTTTTTCTCTGTACTAAGTTTGTCAGTCTGGAGTATATTTCATACCGATGGCATACCTCAAGTCGGACTAGCCATATTCCCAGGGTTCATGAGCTCTAACGAGGGGATACCTTATCAGATAGCGTGCTGTAAACGTCTGTGATGTTCAGACTTGGTGGAGGTGGGATGGGGAGTTAAATCTCTAACCATACTCATTGGAATCACAGATACTATTGGAGAATGAGTTAAAGAAACATTGTATGGTATGAGTGGTGGGCACTATTGCAAAAACAAATGAAAAATTAAAAGGTACCCCAAATCTGCCAAACTCAGACTCGAGAGGTCATTCTGTAGTATGTCTAACATTCTGTAGTATGTAGTATATCTTGAAATAAACTTCTTAGGAAAACCAAAGTATCCCCTTTTCCTCCTTGTGGCCACCGGGAAGGGTTAGTTTTAAATTAAGTACTAGAATGAGACTTGCCTGAAGAGGGGAGGCTTTGGTGTCTCATCAGCCTTGAATTGGGGGTTCTTTGCATTAACTGTGTGTTTTCTGGATTTCAGCTGAGGCGGGTCTTTGGAAATTGCCTGCCACCCTTTCCACCAAAGTACTATCTTGCAATGACCACATCCATGGCTGATGAGAGGAGGGACCAGTTGGAACGATATTTGCAGAATGGTAGGTATTTGGATTTTAGTTTTACAGATTTATTGAGATACAGATCATAGACTGTGAAATTCACCCATTTAAAGTGTGCAGTTTGGGGGCGCCTGAGTGGCTCAATGGATTAAGCCTCTGCCTTCAGCTCAGGTCATGATCTCAGGGTCCTGGGATCGAGCCCCGCATCGGGCTCTCTGCTCAGTGGGGAGCCTGCTTCCTCCTCTCTCTCTGCCTGCCTCTCTGCCTACTTGTGATCCCTGTCTGTCAAATAAATAAATAAAATCTTTAAAAAAAAAGTGTGCAGCTCGGGGTACCTGGGTGGCTCAGTTGGTTAAGTGTCTGCCTTTGGCTCAGGTCATGATCTCGGGTCCTGGGATCGAGCCCTATGTCCAGCTCCCTGCTCAACGGGGGACCCTGCCCCTCTCTCCACATGCTTTCTCTCACTTGCTCTCTCTCTCTCTCTCTCTCATATAAATAAGTTAAATCTTTTTTTTTTTAAAGTGTGCAATTCAATGGTTTTTAGTATATTTACAGAATTGTGCAACCATCCACCATAATCTGAGAACATTTCTGTAACCCCAAAAGGAAACCTTACACCTATTATCAGTCACTCCTTATTCCTCTCCCCCACATGCCTCTATCACCATGTATATTAATTTCTGTCTTACTAGATTTGCTTGTTCTGAACATATAAATGAAACATACAAAATACGGCCTTTGTATTTCGTTTTAAAAATATTCTGCTTTCACATTTGCTTTTGGGTGCTGTATGTTAGCATTGATTATAGAGTCAAAGACATATTACCTGGATCGAGACTGAAATGGAGGGATGGGATGAACTGTTTTCCTGAAAGCTCTCAGGAAATATCAGAGATGCATTTCCATCTCCATCCTTGCCAGGGAGCCTCCCAGGTCTGCTCTGACCCTGGTGAGGCTTGAAGTACCCTGGTCCTTGCCCCTTGCTTGCATTCTGCAAATGTTGTGCACAGCAAAACTGTACTTGGCAAAATCAAGCATGCTCAGAAAGGGGGTTTGGGAGAAATAGCAAAATTGGCATTCAAGTGTTTAAAGATTTTGAAAAGGGGCAATAGTATGTACATAAAATATTTTAAAACTAGAACCGTCTCAAGAGTATATGATGAAAGGTACATTCCCTTCCAGGCCAGTACCACCCCCCACTCATCCCTAGGCCTCTAGAAGTAAACACGATGGCTTATATATTCCTTGGAAACAATTTCTGTGTCTACTGGTGTGTATGCACATCCCTGTTTATTCAACACAAACTGGAATGTACTCTGTATGCTTTTTGGTACCTGATTCTTTTTTTTTTTTTTTGGTACCTGATTCTTAAAAACTTTATTCTGAAAGAATTTCTGACTTACAAAACAGGTGCAGAGATAATGCAAAGAATTTCTGTATAGATTTCCCAAATGCGAACATTTTATATTTGCTTTATCAGCCTCTCAATTTTGTGGTGTGTGTATTAAATGTCTATGACTTTTTGAGAGGCCTGGGTTGCAGACACAAGCCACTTTCCCCTTAAATACTTCTGTGTGTATACCCTAAGATCAAGGACATCCTCATTGACCACCTCAGTATAGTTATCAAACGCAGGCAATTAACACTGATATAATAATGTTATCTAATCTAGAGACCTTTGTCAAACTATACCAACTAACCCACTGATACCCTTCATACACAAGAAAAAGCCTTTTTTTTCTTCTGTAAGTTGAGTTTTCCCTCTTAAAAATCTGTGTTTTATAGACCATTCTAGATCAGCCATTATAGACTTTATTCATTACCTCTCATGGTGGCACTTGTTTCCTTAAAGATAGTCAATAAAAATTCTAGAAGTCATCTGTTTCCCATTCATCTTTTGTAATGAAGAATATACCTCTTTTAGACCTGTTCGATAAGCCCTTTCAAACTCAAAAATGTAATATCTGTTGAATTTTTCTTCTCTCCTTTAACTACTGGCCTTTCTGCAAATGATCACAGAGCCTACGGGGTTGCTTTTCCAGGCCTGGCCTTTGCGCACAACACGGGGCTGTCTCCTGCCTCCTCTTCAGGCAAGGCAGAGCAAGGAGAGAGCAGAGCTTGGTGTTGGGACTAAGACATGGGCTCTAGAGTCAGACCCAGAGCCAAATCCTAGCTTTGCATTTCACTGGCTGTATGACCTTGGGCAAGACATTTACCCTCTTTAAGCTTTAGTGTCTATCTGTAAAATAGAGATAATATTTACCCTAGGGTTCGTTGTGAAGATTAAATGAACTAAAATATACAAAGTGCATAGCAATGTACCTGGTTCTTAACAGTTGCACCATAAGTACTAATTGGATGAACATTTTTTTTCAA